>JAGVSQ010014184.1:0-10734 GCA_022683975.1 Rhyacophila evoluta
ATACTGTGTAGATCCATATGCTCCAGTTTGGGAGCGAACATGGCTTAAAAAAAATCATATATAAAAATGTAATAAAAATTAAAGTCATACTGCTGTTACAGTACTATCATAATAATAGTTCATAATAAATGAAATAATTGACACCCACATTCACAGAAGCACGCATTTATATCCCAGCATTAAAAGCTTTCCACTCTTTAAATAAATTACTGGTACACATATTAAATAGATTTATAAAACGCATTCTGTTTTAATATAATATTTGATCTTAAATTTATGTTTCATCTCAAATGTAAAAACCGTTATTTATTGTCATGTAATTATAATAATAGAACGTATCAAATGTCTGTTCGTTTATGTCGTCCACTTTTGTGGTTCGAGTTGGATCGAGAGCACTTTCGTTTCCACACTTTTATGGCCAATAATTATTATTGAACACGAGTTTGGACGGCGGCTCACTAGATCAATCGCGATAACCGTTTTTATTTGAATGTTTATTTTGAATATGGGACGTGAATAATTTGTACAAGTAGATCAAATGGAGACATTTTACTGTACCGAATTGAAAATGGTTACTGAATAATAACATGCCATGTGAAATCTTTATGATATAGCAATAATATTTAATTTAAAACTTTATGGATTCTGTGAAGTGACTCTACTACCGGCATCGGCATACCACTAGAAACGTGAAAATGTATCAATAAATTTTGTCAAGCATGCATGCATTTTAGTATAAATGAAAATTAAAAATATCTTCGAAGTCAAATGCTAGATTGCAAGCCGGGATCTAGTATTTATTGCACGTAAAAGTGGGACAGCAAACAATTGTTATGTTTGCTTTTTCATCTGCAACTCGACACGTTTTACTGTGGCGTAATGGAAGTGAAAATTGTACTTGGTATGTCTCAGAAGTGATTTCCTGAATCCCTGATTATGTACACGACTCCGTATTTGATATCTAAAACTATCCTTTAAAATTATCGTCCTATTAGGCATAGCTATGCTAACTCGAGTAATTCATTATGCGATGAAAAAAATGTTAAATAGCTTTAAAAAGTTTTTCTACCAAAAATTGCGATATATTCAGATAACCAAATATAGGTTTTACTATCCTTCCCAAAATAATATTTAGATCAGTGCTTATCAAACAGGTGCTCACTTTAGCACGTTCGATAGTTGAGGTCAAAAATGTTTTCTATAAATTTGTTTTGACCTATCAATTGGAGTGAGAAATCGAACATTGCGCTAATTACATGGAATGCGTGCAAATTGGTAAATCAACGTGAAGTTGGCAGCAATAACCACAATACAAGGAGGAAAGTGAATGCCATTTTTTTGCTTATTTTTTCGCTGTTTATTTGTCATTATTAAGATATTTTACGAATTTAATTTTATCAATAAATAAATAAACAATTTCAGTAAATATTTCATGTTTTACTGGAAGCTTAATTCTAATTTAATATGTATGTACCTGTATTTTGCAATAAGTATGTTATACGCTTATTACAGTGCCTACATATGTTTGAGATAAAATACATATTTATAGAAGAAATTAAAGCACACAAAAGAAATATAATTTAGTTAGTTCAACAGCGTATATGATACGCTGTGACGATGGCGTCGATGTAATCAACAAGTGTCCAACAATGTCTATTTGCCAATCATTTCTATTAGCTTAAATTCATGTTATTTGTCAGCAAATAATATGACACATTTTATTTTAACTGAAATCGATGGGCCGAACCCAGGCTTGCGAGATTTTGTTTTTTTTTTTAAGAAATGTAACAATTCTGCTTTTAATACATTTTAATTAATTATTAACTTCTCGTAGTTGTTTTTAATTACTACACAATTGAAATTTAATATTGATAGGATAATATTAGAATGATAATATAGTTTCATTAAAATTCAATAAGTGCCCACTATTTTGGCAAAGCCATCTTAAACTTAATTAATGTACCCACCCCGTCCATACACCTGGTCTTAATCAGAAGTATCTCGGGCCTTTAATATCGATAAGCGATCTAGTGTATTCGACGAGGGTGTCCTGGGCGTTAATGTTAATTACTAAAAATCCATTGCTGTGCTGGTGTGCTGGATTCAAATAAAGAATTATTGTCGAAGAATTATGTGAAGAGATCGTTACGCTCGTCACACGACGGCGCATTTTTTAAAAGCTACGTAAATTCGACCTCTTACAACTAAGCTGGATAACTCAATCAGTCCAGGAGCTGATTCATTTAGTTTTTAGCATATTTTTGGACTCATAAGCACCATGAGGATACGTTGCTTGCTTAACAAGACTAAAGCAAGCTTCTTTGGTGGCGAATCAGTCATGAACCATAATCAATTGGCGACTGAAATGGTCTGTAATCAGTTTGGTTATCTCCATGCGTCACTTATTATTTAATAAAAGAGTGAGTCCTCTTGAAAAGTATTTATTAAGACAAATCCTCACACTATAAAAATCCATGCTTCACATAAAGTAAAAATGGCATAATCAAAATTAAATATAATGTATTTGAACAGCGATGTCAATTTATCCATTTGAAACAATTTCTAACGATTTTTTACCGCATTCAATCAAAGCTCATTCTCCCATTGTATTTGTACGAAATAATAATCCGCGATCAACTTTCTCGGCCTAATTTCGGTGATTTTTCGAACAAACAGGTGTTCGTTTTGTAGCTAGACAGTTCGCCTACTTGTTAGAAAACAAAATAAATGTTCGTTTGAGTTTTACTCGTTGACTGCATCGAAGATGAAAGTGATACGTTTTTTTCAACAGAACAAAAATTTTCTCACAACGTTCAATTATATGTATAAATAAGCAATGAAATATCTTTATATATTATATCAACATAAATACATTATTGATATAAATCCAAAACAAATAATTACAAAATTTAGACTATAAGTACTAAAAACCTACATTATAAATACTAAAAACCTAGACGGAAAGACGAAAAATGATTGTTTATAGCATTTCTCGCTGGTATATAATTTGTTTAGCATTCAAATGGGTAACTAAGGTCTTTAAATTGAGACAAAGGCATTTCCTCATAGTACGTTTCCTCGAAAATATTCCGCAATCCACTGCTGTGGGCAACAACTTATAAACCGCGAGAGGTAGATTTATAAGGTAATAAATTGTAATCAAATTTATACATACGATAAATAGTTATTATTTGGCATACAATAGATATTATATAGATGACTAAAACAAAAATAATCACCGATAAAATAAGGAATATTTATTGACTTTCCTATAATCTTCTTAAAATTTACAAAAGTTTCTAAGGTAGCTTTCAGGGCTTCTTGGACCGCTAGCTATTCATGTCGCGCAAGCTTGGTCTCTGTCGAAGTAAGTCTTGACATTGTGGAGATTTATTATTTATTTGGTTGTGTGTGTGTGTGCAGTTACGGGATTGAACCCATAACATCCGGTGCCGGACAATTCATAAACGTGCCTAGCCGTTTAACAACTAGGCCATCGAGGCGATTTGTATATATTATATTATTAAAATTGATAGTTATTCATATTGTATCAGTCAAAATATACCTTTTGAAATATACAAATCGCAGATTGAGTTTCAAATTTATGCATCGGCGATTGGTATTTTAAATAATTAATTCACAAGCTTGCAGCAAAACTGTTCGATGATTATCTGCATTAAAAATGATTAAACCGCTACAAGATTAGTATTTTCTTTTTTAAAAACCACGTCTTTGATTTAACCTTCCCGGGGTCAATGTTACAACTTGAATGAAAAAAAAGCGAACTTGGCAATAGAAAGGCGTTGATAACTGTAATTACTATGCTCAACGCACGCTAATTCTCATAAATTAAAACGTAGTTATTTTTAACAGCTGAATGCAAGTGAATGTTTTTTGTATTATTTATAATTACTAGGTACGCCCCTGTGTTTAGTTTGCCAGTTAACGTTGTCGTGATTCGTGGCCAGACATGTTATTAAAAATGATAAAAATTTAATGCATTATTTAAATTTTAGCTTATTAAAAAATCAAGTTTATTTTTAAATACATTTGGACACATTATTATTTGAACAGATACCAAAAACTTTTTTGTCATAGACAAAGAAACCATTATAACTAAAAAAAATCAAGTATCCACATTTTAAAGATTTTGCTGGAAATTGCAGTTTCTATTTTTTATAATAGTAGTTATAACACATTATAACGATTTATAAATTATCGTCACATAAATTTTGCCCCAAAATAAACTAACTTTTTAATTTTTCCGCCATTTTTTGGCGGTAAACCCGAAGAAGATTTTTTTTGTATCTGCTGTCATTAGTAAAAGGTGAGGTTAAGTTGTTGAAAGCTACACAATTGAAAAATTAAAAAAATATACAGTATATTATTTTTATAGTCTCTTCATTTACTTTAAAAAATCCTGTTTTTAAATAATGATCCATATAAGCTTATAAATTCAAAATATTTATGCAATTATTAATAAATAAATAAATGTATTAATGTTGAATTTCTCCTTCTTTTCAGCTGTCTGAAGATGTTGGCAGAAAGCAGGCAGAGTATCAAAAATATTTGGAATTATACAAACAGATGAGGAATAAATTTGAAGAAAATTATTTCAAAAGTAAGTAAAATAATATTTTTATTTTCTGGAGCTAATGTCCTCATATTTATCATGGCGATTAAATTTCAACTCTCAAAAATCAAATTAACATGAGATAAATGAAAATTAAATATTTAAGCATCGGCCATTATTATTATTATTTAAGTATTACAATATTGTCTTGGAAATAAGCAAATGAAAATCTAAAACATATTCAAAATAGTGTAAGAATATATTAATGACATAATTCATATTCAAAATATATGATATAAAATATATTCAAAATATATGAAATGTGATACTTAAAATTATTAATATTGTTGAAAGTGTGTTGGTTATCAAACTGTTATGCAATAAAATGAAATAAACTTTTTTTATAGTTTTATAGAGAATGCTTCATTATTTTCTGTTTCCTTTCAGGTCCTACAGGACGTGGTGGTCGTAAGTTGGAAGAAATGAGAGACAAGTATCAGAAGGCATGCCGCAAACTCCACCTGACGCATAACGAATATGTGTTACTGCTGGCTGCTGCAGGAGAGTGTGAAAGAGACCTTCGGGCAGTGCAGCTTCCTGCTGCCATTGCTAGGCAACAGGCTTCACAAGAAGCTTTTGTTTCGGCATGGTTAGTTGAATAATTTTGTGATGATTTGGAAATGGAGTCAAATTAAAAATAATTATTTCATTAATATGTGATAAATAATTTTTCTTCATTACTGGAAGGATATCAGTGAGGTCACTATTGATTTTCTCAAGGTAAACATAAAGCCGAAGTCTTTGAAAGATACAAGAACTAAAAAGAATGGAATAAACTAAAAAAACGATTTCATTAGATGTAATCTAGTAAAATTGATTAAAAATAATTCTGTTTTGTATTGAAAAGAGTGTATTAACTGATTCTCGTGCATTATTTTTTATACTCGTCTCCTTTTGCACAAAATGTGAGCTCTGAATGTTTTTTCTTCATGTAATATTGTTGATCACTGTAAGTTCACTGAATAACACTAGTAGTGAAAAATTATCTGAATCATAGAATTTGAAGAATCATAAATATTTTTATGGTTAAATGGATATAACATTGAACAAATAACTAAACAATTAATCCTTTTAAAAAATCTGTTGAGATACCACCCACAAGGCTAATATGTTTTTGTCATGTTACATAAATGGTGAAATACCTTGTTAATTGTATCACAAATCAAATTGATTACCCTCTCACTAGACTATCGATCAACTGTAAAGCAAAATCAGCTATTTAGTTAAATTCCATTCCTTTCAATGTATAATAATTTGTTTACTCACTTATTAATTATTGAATTTCAGGCGTGTTTTACTTCAGGATGTTGCAGAGTACACCGATATGACCACAGAGCAATGTAAAGAAAGCCAAAAGAGTCTAGAAACAACAATACAGAATATCAAACCACAGGAGGAATATAAAGAATTCATTGAAAAATTCAAGTATGTTGTGTTTTTTTTACTATTTACATTTCAAGGCATGCAGAGCATATGGACACACTTATTTTGATAAATTAATTGAACAAAACGAAAACTAGTAGTCAATCACTCAATGCAAGTTATGCATCTAGATAAATAATACATTAAAAACATATTGATTTTTATGCAGCTACAGTATTCGAAAATTTAATCATTAATTTATATAAAATTCTTAACCTGATTGATATCTTTTTGAGAATAAATTTTACTTTAGTAATTATTTTCTCCCTGGCAGGGTAGAGGTTGCACGCTTAGCAATCCGGGGAACGCAAGTTCGATTCCCACATCTGTAGGATTTTTCAAATTGCCCATTGGGTTGAGAAATTGTCTCGCAAACAATTTTTGTGAAAAAGAATACTTCAAATTGTGTAGATTCATATATTCCATTTTCGTGGTGGATATCTTCAAACTGTGTAGATCCATATGCTTCACTTTGGGAGTGAACATGGTATAAAAAAATATTCAAACTAAAATTCTGAGGATTAATTAATTTTGTCAACAGCTGTTTCAGTTTATTGTGAAATCCCATCCCCATGAAAAACCATCTTGGTGAAATTTAATAAAAATCATGTAGTTGTTGTGAATGGCAGTTTTGTCAATTAAATGCTATTTCAATTAACAAACTAAACCTGATATTTTTATTTTTTCTAGGACACCTCCCACTGATGCAGTTACCTTCTCATTTGACCCAAGCTTGGTCGATGATACTTCAGGCAAATTGCAAGCAAATCAGCTGACAGTTGACAATCTCACCGTGGAGTGGCTGAAGAATAAGCTGACAGAGTTAGAAACAAACATACAAGAAAATAAAGAAAAACAATCTAGTCTACAAGGTCCGGAGATCATTTCATCAAACGGTTTTAGTAAAAATAATAATGGAAGTCCTACAACAAATGGCACCAAAATCAATGGATGTACGCCAGAAATAGTCAATAATGGGTAAGAATTTTATAATATCTAGTTATATTTTGGCTTAAAGTGATACTTAATTTAAGGCTGGTGTTTTAGTTTTTTTTTAATTAAAAAAACAGATTAAAGATGTGTTTTAATATAACAATTTTACAAACTTCTGTTTTTCTCTCCCTGTTTGTGTGTGCCATCTCAGAAATCTTACTATTATGCTAGATTTTAGATCACTAGATGTCTCCAATCTTTCTGCTTTGTGTACTGAACATTTCTTCTTGATTTTCCTTATTCTTGCTAATTCCTTAACATATGTGTCTTAATATTCCTGTGTATCATGTCATACATGGTGCTGATAGTTTATGTTTCAAATGCACACTTGATATTAGGAAATATACCTTAGTTAAAACTGAACGTATCTTACACACTTATACAGCAAGTCAAAAGCACTGCAGTACCTAGCTTTCAAAAATAATATCATTTTATTATCATTGGATATATCGTTAGTCATGCTCGTTATGTATCCAGTCAGTATGAATTATATCTTTATTATTTATTTTTCCATGGAATTTAATATCAAAAAAATAATAATATAATATATGTGAGAACAAAAGAGATGATTATAAAATACATACTCGACTGTTGTTACTTGATGGTAATTGATTTAAAACTCAAAACTCTATGAAAAAAAAAACAAAATGTGAAAACTGGCTTCTAGATTATGATGATGAAGTATTTTTTAGTTCAGTTTAGTTAAAACTCCATCAGGAAAAAAATGGATTATTCACATCCACATTGCAGATATGTCTTCCGTAATACTATAAATGTCATTACAGTTAAAATACATACTTTCTTGATAAAATTTTTGATTTCATCTTTTTTTCACTATCAGAACTTCTTCACCTCCCGAATTCACTGCATTACAACCCGACGGTAGAGAGTTATCAGAATTACGATGCACGGAACGTCAATGGAGTCGACAAGCAGATCTCCTTAAGGCAGCTCTTAGTGATCTCGGATGTGAAGAAGCTCCTGCTGGGTGTCCAGACCCTGCCACTCCTCCTGCATCTCCCCCTCGATCTCCAGCTATTGAAGATCACCAGGTAATGATTTTTATTTTATTGAATTTATATACCATAACGATAAAATTAAAAATTGATAAAAGTGGTAGGTGGTGTCGGCATTTGATGCAAAAAGGTGTACAATAAAGAGAACTACAACAATTTTCTCGAGGAAATTAACATACACCACAGACATAACACAGATTAATTAGTTGTTACTAATGCTTTAAGCAAATCTTACTTTTATTTAAATTTTGTAGTGTATGTGTATTAGTAGTAAATGTATTAGTCAGTTCTGCTACTTTCTTGCAAGATTCAAAATATTATTATTGAGTAATATTACTGAAATTGACATGGATACATATATGGACCATTGAGAATCAAATTTATCTCTTTCATGCCATTTTCCCATAACCAAATAAATATTCACTTGTTGCTATCACTAAATAGACAATTTATGGCACGTTTTATGATGAGGGATATGATTATTTTTTATTTGTTTGGTAAAGGAAAATGATAAATGATTGGTTAAGTCTTTATGTAATGTAAGGTGATGGTAGTATAGTTATATAATAACATAGTGCATATAGTATATTGAGTACTTTGGCATTTAAAATAATATTAGAAAAATCTGTTCTGCATCTGCTGGTCCATTTGCCATTTGTTTTTTACATACAAATTATATTGCCAGTCAACCAATTGCCTAATATGATTTGTGCATTAATTTTAAATCAGATTAATAAGAAGAAATTAAAATCAATGTTCAATCAATCGGATAAATTGTGGCATGACATTATTATGTCATGGAAAGCATGTGCATTTCTCTCTGCAAATTTCTTTGCCAACATCATTAAGGCACATGGCCATGCTGCTTCATTCTAGCATGTTATTAGCTATTTCCCTTTTTATAAATCAGTATATCAGTATACCATCCATTTTATTTGTAGTATAATAGCATAAGATTAACAGAAAAAGAATGGTTTGTTATTTATTTTTCCTAGATTTTTCCTGATAGTGGAGTATCTTAATTAAATATTGATGAATATTTTCATTATTAAAATTACATAGTCCATCCTTGATACAGTGATAAATTAATTTTATCATTGTGTAAAAATCTATATCATTAAGTTTGTGATTGTATATTGATATTAATACATTTAAAACTAACAAAAATATATCATATCGATTACGATAACATTTATCCTAAACCTTCATAGATAGTTTGCCATCTTAATCAGATAATGATTGTATAATTTTAAATCTTTTAAAGTTGCAGTTGAACTCGTAATACGGATACAGTTATTATAAAATTATAGTTACTGTAAGCCATCATCCAAGTAATCGAATTGATATTTTTCTTTACAAATGCTACATTTATAAAAAGCTTAAATACAGATCACGAATGTATGGAGCAAAATCTACCAGGGAATAGGGAAAATGCAGGAGTTGTACTTATATAAGATAATGATTTGAACAAATCAGCAATACAATTACTGCATTACTTGTTATTTGGATTAGTACTCGGTAAAAAAAGCGTGTGGGAATCTGTACACGCAGTGAATATGTAGTGAATAAATAAATTAAAATTTAATTCTTTATATGTTTTGAGATTTTTATTTTAGTCTCTTCAAAGATTCTTTCGTAAAATTTGTGAATATTGCTTTTACGAACTACTTGCTCATTTGAAACAAATATTTTTTGCTTATTTACCCAGCCTTACTTAAGATAAAATACTCAAATACCTCTGTATCGAACGAAATGATAATGATCTACACAAATGGCATCTTATTATAATATCATGAATTAATACATATGAATAAAATAGCCAAATTTAATGACTTCCCTTTTATTACTGCTATATATTTTCCTTACGGTGGTGGTTAATAACTCTTTGTAGACTGACAATGGCTCTATAGCTTCGGCAGCCTCCCTTGCACTTCGGAAACATCTAGCGGCGGTCTTGCCGCAAAAGAGCAGCATCTTCAAAGCGTTTGGGAGACCTTTTCGCCGCAAATCTGCCCCGTGCAGTCCAGCACCGTCTCTCAAACGACGTGCCGTGAGATCTGGAAGCGAGGGCCCTGCATCCGATTCTGACTTATCGGTAAAGCCAAAGCTTCAAGCTATCAAGAAGAGACAATTGGTGATGACCCCACGGAAACTGTTTAACTCTGCCCGTGCTTGTGGTGATGTTCCAGAGATTGGTTGTGGTGTTTTTGTAGAGATAGACGAACTTGATAATGAGGATCAAAGTTTATCGACTAACAGTATTGTTGATGCTTATTGTATGGTGAGTGTTTTAATGCAGTGCATTGTTGCTTTTGAAGTAATGCTATCTGCTTACTGAATTAATACTCCATTGATGATACACTTCAAACCTAACCTTACCCTCTAGCTGATTTAGTCTTGTGCATGTGAAGATAAGAAGAGTGCGTCTATATATGTTTTTGATTTTTGGCTATTTCGAAATCTTATTTATTTTATTTTCAAACTATTTTGAATGTTTTTGTCGCTGCTGTTTGTTTAACCACTTCACACTCGGCTTATTTTCAAGAAGTTCAAAACAAATCGATTTTTTATCATCTATTTGTAATTTTAAAACAACATTTTTGTTCTTTTTTGAATATTTATTATAGAACTGGTTAAAATTAAATTTGAAAATTGTTGTTAAAAATCAAC
>JAGVSQ010014185.1:0-10733 GCA_022683975.1 Rhyacophila evoluta
GTCGCTAACAGTGATCTCACATATAGAAGTTTACCAGTTTTAAATAATTCAGAATATAAAAGTTTTCATTGATTTTTTTTGGGATAAATGCATATATTTTGCCAGTCAGTTTTGAAGTCAGTGGTCATGAAATAATTTCATGTAATATCAGTGGGGTTATTAAATGTAATGGCTGTAAAAAAACTCGCACATTGGTTCGTAGCTAGCGTAGTAGTAACGGCAAACTGATATTACGTACTAGCTAGAACTAAAACCATTGAACATATCGACCAGCGTATTGAGATTACTTGGCATAGTGCACACAATTAATTATTTTTAGTGCAATAATAAATACAAATAAAACTTCTTTTAATCACGGCAATCGTGTTAGATAACACACTTAGTTTGTATGCACAAAAGACTCGGGACTCGTTTCGAGGCTAATGAGGAAATTAATGATTCGCGGATTACACGACATTGTCTCGGTAACCTCGGCAATTACAACAGTTTTGACCGTGGACAATCGACGAGGCAGACGACACAGGATACGGGTGATAGAAATTTTCGAGAACAAAGTGAAAAAATAAATAAAATTATTCTACACGACCGAGTCATCTTTTGTTGTGGTTTATCAGTTTTGTAGAATGACACGTCTACATACATTTTTAAAAACCTTGTCATTGCAATGGCAATGTTATTTTTATTTGGAACTCTAGAGTGTTTTGTCATGGTCACATTTTATTTTTATTATTTTGTATTTGGAATCTTTATCGTACGAATTCTATTGTAATGACCATCAACAGTTTTAATTACCTTATCTCAACAGAGATATCATAATATTGTAAAACAATTTCCGTTATTATTATTCTACATGTGATTTTGGCTGTCAATAAATTAATGACTAATTTATTTGACATCGATTTTCACATTTCGCAATGGATGGTCTAACTAATCTTGATAAAAGCTCTTGAAGATATATTATTTTAGGTATCTTCAAGACTCAAAGCAAGGATTATAAATGGAATACTTTGATCCAAATCCTAATGATTCCAATATTAGTGTTATAGGTTTTCAAAAATTATGATATGAATGAAATGACCATGTGTTAGGGTACCATCTCCACATCTCTTACGTAAAAATATTTGTCTCCTCGGTAGCGTAGTTGGTAGCGTGCGCGTTTAGCAATCCAGGGAATGCGGGCTCGATTTCCCATCTGTCGGAATAAAAAAAAATCCAAAAATGCAGGACTGGATGTCCATTGGGTTGAGCAATTATATGACAAACAATTCTCTTAAAAAATAATCTGTCAAGACGTCTTCGCATTGCGGAGATCTATGTATTCCACTTTCGGAGTGGATATCTTCATACTGTGGAGATCCATATGCTCCACTTTGGAACTGAACATGGTATAAAAAAATATTTAAAGATTGTCGTAATTGATTTTCTGTTTTAAATTCGTAACAGTATAAATAAATATGAAGAATGTGTCGCAGATTGACATATATATTTTAAATACATAGATTGATATCAAGTTTTTAAAATAAACCTAAAAAATATATTTTTACTTTTGTGTATTTTTTCAGACCTTCTTTCAAAATGTGGTGGAGGCGGAGTGTTGGATTTAGCGCTCTCGCAATAGTATTTCTTCAGTTCGGAAATGTGATTGGGCAGATGGCGTATCCAGAGAACAGATTCCGTTTTGACCAGTAAGATTTTAATATCATGTATTATTATATAAAACTTCACCGTATCATATTTAATTATATTCCATTTATTTTATCACGTTTCAATAATACTTTTGGATTTATTTCTGAGTGGTTGCTTTTTTATGTATTTGGGATAAAAAATATATAAAAAAGATAATTCAGTAAAACAATCAGTTTGAAAAGGAAAATGGTAGTACTTGGAGTATATGATATGAGGTGACAGTCACTTGCTCATATGAACATCATCGCTTAAGGGTATTTTAGTTTAGAACGATACAGTGATTAGAAAATTCCATTATAGAAAAAGAATTTATGTATCATACATATTATAAACTATACTGTGACTCACTAGCAATCAGCTGCAACTATAATCAATTTTATAGATTTATACATGCATTTAGTCATTCTAATTTCATATGGACCATTAAAACAACTCTTTCATTATATTTTTTATACTCCTATAAAGTAATTTTATATTTCAATACATAATTGTGCTGGAATTATTTTTATACGTCGGTTATTTTGAGCCCTAAAAACGTATACCGCTTTAGATAAATTGTTGCCTTGACACAGTAATAGGGTTTTGATATAATTTGGTTATGGATGTCCATCAACGCATGAACCATAACCAATTAAGATACCCACAATAGAAAATCGCTTAGAAGCACAGAAATGATTCAATGTAATGTATGAATCATAGTTTTGATACTTGAAGGTTTAAATAAAATGATAATTCTAACAAAATGCATATTTTTTAAATACTAGCTAAATTCACAGACTTAACTGTGATACTTAACTATTATTAATTGAGTTACTGAAAGAATAATGTATGATAACTTAAATTAAAATGAAATGTAAATCTATTATAATATACATATATTATGGATAAATATCGATGCGATAAATTCTCATAAGAAATCTACAGCATTTATGAAGTGATATAATTGCACAAATACGTAAATTTTGTAAAGAGTAACATAAACATATTATATTAATAATTAGTTGCACATTCATGTAAAAAATATAGCATACTTTAATCGTGTAAACCGAAGTAAATAAATTAAGAAAATATGTATTCAATTTTTGGTGATTGTTGTTGAATTTCTTTGTTAAATTAATGCTATTGACCAAGTTGGGAGTGTTGGGTATTCAAAGCCATTTGTATAATATGAATTGATACAATATTGCAGTACTCGGCAACCTCTGTGTCGCGAGACATTGCTGTGTGTCAATAGAAGAAAAAAAAAATGTCCATTATCCATAATATTTTTATCCGTTACTATGTCACCACTATGGCGGCATTCGACAACTCGATGCATTTTTCAGTCAATATCATATTAACACGAGTTAATAGTACAGATATTAAGAGTACAATTTATAGGTTCTAAATCTAAAAACATCGATAAATTCAGAGTTACTATGTTTTTCGCGATTATTTGACATTTTTGGTTTTAAAAAACAAATCTGTAGTTAAAAGAGTGTTAGTATTAATATCTTCCCGGTGGCGTAGACGTGAGTGTGCGTGCCTTGCAATCCGGGGAATTCGGGTTTGATTTCCATATCTATCGGATTTAAAAAAAATCGGAAAATGGATTCAAACATCAAAAATAATCTGTCAAGACATTCGCGCCTTCACATTATGGAGACCCATATAATCCACTTTCGGAGTGGATATCTTCACACTGCGTAGATCCAAATGCTCAACTTTCGGAACGAACATGGCTTAAAAAATAATTATAAATCACACCAGTATCACACGAGGAATTCCGCTACTATGGCGATATTCGAGTGCAAGGTGTTGATGTAATTTCTGTAAAAGCATTATTTTGATAAATGTTTTTATTTGGGGCGAGCCGCGAAATTTTAAAGAATACGTTGCTGTACCGTGGAAGATAAAAGGTTGCGGAGTATTACAATACTGTATGTGTTGTGATTCTAATACAATGCTTAATCATTCTTTGTAAACACATTTTTATGTTCTAAAGTAACGTGAAAAGTGGATCTTGGGTCAGCGAACACATTACATAAAATATTATACTGTAATATAACTCAAATAACTTATTAATATCATTATATACATAATATAGTTAGTTATATAGAATACGTTATAAATTAAATAAGTTAGATATATTGTTAACTTATTGTAAAGTCTTTGATAAACACACCACAATTTATTATAATGATCATTGGGGATGGCCCAAAATTTGTCAGCTCCGGAAGCCTAAATGAAAAATTATTAAGGAAGTTTGTAAGAATTGGTTGTCACCGAATTGCGCAATTAATCGAATATACAGTCCTGATTCTCTGGATTTTAATCTGCAGCTCAGGGATTCGAGCACGCAATCTCCGTCTCCGAAGTGCGCTCGCTCACCTCTCGAGACTAAATTTTTTAGCGTTTATAAAAAAAAAATATAAAATAATCTTTTTTTTATTACAATTATTTGGCTGTTGTGGTTGTTTATAAATAAAACACAACCAAATAGAGCTGGCTTACAACTGGCGAGGAGAAATAGTATTTTCTTCTACTAATTTATTATTCTAACCGGAAATTCAAAATTCTGTGTATACTCATATTATATTATTTTTGTGGTGAATAATAAATATTTCAAATATGAACTAGGTTTTAATGTATGACAGAGTTGATCGAGTTATAATTTTGTAAAATTTAGAACAACAACTATATTAGTGAGCGATTTGTGATAACTGTTTTTCTACATTATTCAACTAATTTTGTTGGCAAATATATTTCTTCCTGATGGCCGAGAGGTTAGCGTGTGTGTAGCCAGAGCCGGAGATTACCGTTTTCTTTTCAATTAGAAATACAAATAAACTAATTTGATTAGACAGTATAATAACGAAACATTGAAGAGCTTAGAAGATGTTCCCTTACATTTTGGCTTGCCAAGTTGATCATTATCAAGTATTTCACCTTTGTATTTTAGGATACCGTAATACTATTATCATATGCTTCTGTCATGCGTTTGTGCAGTGGCGTAGTTATCGACTAATAGTTGAAGCAGTTGCTTTGGGTTTACGAATCGTGGGGAGGCGCAAAAACTGAAGTAAAAAACATCGATAAACAGTAGTTTCTGGAAAGAAGTAAAATTTTATGGTAGCGTGAGAGTTCAAAAAAAACAAGAAACCATAGAAGACGCGGCGATTTCATTTGGCGCTGAATATGTAGCTACGCCACTTAGAATTGTATGACAGTGTGAAACATCTAAAGATGCAACGCGAATTCACGTGAAATTTAAGTCTCCATGCATAATTGTTTAAATTGAATATGATGTTAAGACATTAAGCGCAGTCGAGAGGGATAATTTAATGATCAAAGTCATGCTATTGCATATATATTGCTAAAAATTAGCATTGATAACAATGGATACAATTCAGAATTTATCTATTCTATTCTTAGGTATCTATTCTTACTTGTTGCATCATACATCTACTCTGTCAATTCACAGTTGTGTACTGTCAATCTGATCGATTGGCTTACGTTTCATACCGAGCCGCTTTTGGCAAAAGTTCGTAAGCGAAAATTTGGGAATTTTCATTTTTGTTTAACAAATCAGTTCAAAATAGAGATCTGCATGGACTGGTAAAAGATCGTAAAGAATGCAGCAGCCAAAGTAGTAATTTATAGATTTTTCATTTTATCGTATGATTTATGTTTTAAATTACGCTTACGATCTTTTGCCGAAAACGGCTCGATATGTTTGCGTTTTGCGTTTGAGGATAGAATTTGTTATTAGAATTGTATGACACTGTGAACTAGTTAAAGCTCTTGTCAGAATGCAACCACGCAAAACTAAAATTTCGGTAACTCACTCCATGTACACTATTGTTTGAATTGAATAAAATGTTAGCTCTTTACGTCACGGTATACATTTGCACATCAGATGTAAAGTCGACAGGGGTAATTTATCAATCATAATCTGGCTTAGATTTCTCAGATCTTAACGATTAATTGAAAAATTAAAAAAAAACAATGAATAAAATTTAGAATTTCGTGTTCTTATTTGTTGTATTGGCACATAAGAAAATCTTTTGTTTGTTTTATAAGTTTTGAATTTGGAATATTGATGATAGTAATTAGGAAGTGTAATAGAGAGTGCTATTGGTAACATTTACATTTAAAATTCAAAAAATAAAAAGGGATTATTATTGCTAACCTATTTTGTTGCTGTTATAATATAATGATGAGTAATTAGAGACACTTTTATAAGTATCCATATTTTTTAAATCAATTTTAGCATTTTGATTTATTGCTTAGCGTTTTGTAGTGTATATATTTTGAATTTTAGCATCTATTTTATTAGACATAGGTTTCAAATAATTATCATATTACATACATTTGAACACAATTAATTATAAAAATACATATATAATAAATTTAGGGATAGCATAACATGTTGGATTTAGGTCTATTAAATATTAAAATGTAATGCAAATTTTACCCTTATATTTTTACTGAGTTCTTATTAAAATTGGAACAAACTTATAGAAGACATTTTTTTTTGCTGTCCTTGCTTTCACATAAGTGCTTTGAAAAAATTTAATAACGTGTCATAATACATCTAAAATATGCTACTGATTTAAACCAAGGCTTCCAACGAGTGATGATGGCAAAAATCATTGTAATATCGGGATAGTAAATTTTTTTAGTGTAGTATAGTTAAAATTTGCTAATTTCAATTTTCTCAAATATAAAAATGTTATTTTTATTTTGGTAATAAATTTATTGAGAAGTTACAACTCCTTCATGAATGTATTACCCTCATTGAAAATGTAATATATCGTCTCCTACCAAAAATTTTAAACTTTTGAAACAGGAAACCCTTTAAGGAGCTCAATCAGAAACATATCCATCTATGTTATTATATAAGACATCATAATCTCTTATTGTGTCTGGTAACACATAGTGGCATTTGCATTTCACAAAAAATACAAGATTCTAATACAATACTCTGTTCACTTGATTATAGAACCTTTTTGAACAACACCATAGACACAGTGTCCTATTTTATCCAAGGTTTTTAAGATGCATTGGCAATGTAGTTAATGTAATAATTAGGCACATAACGCTATAAAGAATATTCGAGGACAAAATCTGTCATTATATATTTGTTTTAGTAACATTTCTCAAAAAAAAACAAACTAATTATACATTTATTTGTGAGTTTAGCATCTATTTAGCATCTATCACAAAATTAATGAAATTAATACTAGTTATTATCGTGTGTAATTTTTTTAGAGTGGGTTTCGTAGAATCATCGGAAGATTCATCTGATAATACAGCGAGCAGCGCCAATTCGTTTGTGAACTCCATCCAGTTGGACAGCACATTTAAAGAGAACAGCGTGTCGAGGGGTCTTAATAATTTCGCACTGAACCTGAATAAAGTCATTCTGAACAAAAATGGAGGAAGAAATGAAAACGTCGCTTTGTCTCCGCTTAGCATTGCAGGTAATGAATAACTTAAGAACATAATTCAACACCAACATTTCTTATAAACCCAAACTTATATCCGGTGGTGTACTGAAGCCAAGACTCTGCCCCAAGACTTCTCTCTCAGCCAGGGCGCTGCCCTGCTACTTTTTCTGATATGGAATTTACTTTTCAAGCATATTTAAAAAATATTTTTATGTTGAGTATTCATATGATTTTTTTAAAAATTTTATGAACATTTTTTAAAACATCAACTATGATACTAATATTTAAAAAACTTTCTTTAATATGATGATAAAGAGAGAGGGGACTTAAAATTAAAAACCACCATGATATTTATTTATTAATGACTAATCCACTGCTTATATCTGCTGTATACCTTTAATTTGAGTATGCATTATGTTGGTGCTGGTATACAAAGGTGAATAATCAGTAGGCACCTGATAGAGACTTAAAAGGTTTTATATGGATCTTTGAAAATATAATAGTTGTTTGTGTCCAATACTGATAGTGAAATAGTTTGACTGAAAAATCTTGCAGATTTGAGATTGGATTGAGTAGTCCTCTGTCACCTTATGTCAGTGATTCACAAAGTGTGCGCCGGGGCATAAAATATCCCAAGGCTTCAAAATTAATAGACTCTAATCTAATAAGAAGTTTTTGCAATCTTTATTTATTCTTTCACTTATGAAAGGGTGTTGTGGGAAAATCTTAGTTCAAATAAAATCTTATAAAAAAGGCACCACAACTCGAAAAGTTTGGGAACCATTGTTAAAAGTCGTACCTACAGCAATTCATGAAATAGCTAAGACCCCTGCTGCAGATACCTCAAAGAGCCAAAATCCTACATGCCTGTTTAAAACTGGTAGGATTCCAGTGTCCTGGAGGATATTTTGGTACTAACCTTTTGGGTGTATCAGCCAAATTGAAAGTTGGTGGCATTGCCTGAGAGGGTACAAAGTGATTGGCAGATGTTTGAAAATTCAATAGCGAGCGAACATGAAAAAGAAAAATAGCTCTATTTTAGAATTTAATCCATCATTTACTGATTTTTTCATCACTGGTTAGTAATACCGATCAGAAGACAGTTCCATTTCTTTTCATGTAACTTTTTTCATTTTCAGGTGCTTTATCACTGCTCTTATTAGGGAGTATTGGAAGGACATATGATGAATTAGCAACTGCTCTCGGATATTTTAATGGTATAAAATTTTTTTTTTTTAGAAATACTGATTCACACAAAATGTCTGATTACATTTTAGTGCAATGATTATTCGTATGAATTATTATAATTATTGTAGAATTCCCAATATCTACCTAATTTGTGACTGTTTTAAAGATTTTATAACAAAGTATCCTAATGTTCATTAGCTTATTATTAACCAAATGATGAAGTTTTGTAGTTAAGTATGCGAATAGAATGTGAAAGAATATTATGTTTGTGTTTTCTAATTTTGCATTCAATTCAAAAGATGTTAAAGTTGTTAATTTTTCATTTACATAACCTCAAAGTTTATATATAATCAATTGATTTATTTCAGATATCTCGACCAGCCGAAATACTCACCGAGAATTTGCAGGTCTCCTGGATAAAATAACGGGGAAAGGAGATTTTACCTCATTGAATTCAAACACTTCTCCACACGTTGCTTACGGAAGTGCATTGTTCATTCAGAACGATTGTCCGATCAGGCAGCAATATGACGAATTCGTTCGGACTGTCTACAAGAGTATAGTAATGCCTCTTGATTTTAAAAACAATGCATTGGAGGCTCAGCGGAGTATCAACAGGTGAAAAATACATCTAGCCATATTGAGAAAAGACTATTTTACAGCTATTTCAGATCTTCGAGTGGCATCATACATATTAATCCCTGGTTCTTTGTCGTGTTGTAATGTCAAAATTACTAAGCTGTATTGAAAATACCACGAAAAAATAAATTTTGAGAAATTATCTTAAACTGACTTTGATAATAGTAACAATATTAACAAAAAACGGCTATAGTTTATAATCTTTATTAGCTTTTAAACCAAACACGAACCTTTTTATTTAATAAGATTTTTTTGTTTGTATGTATGTACGTATATCATGTACAAATTGAGTTAGTTGATAAAAGAAATTCACTCTGAAAAGTCGCAGACCATAAATTCAACCATGCATATTGTTAATAGCACATTATGTTATTTAAAAAAATAAGCATTCGCAGCTAATGAATAGAACCCTATACACGATTGTCAAGACTCATCTTGACACACTATTTTTAGTGAGAACTAGTTGTCATGAAATCTCTCAACTCGTTCTAAAATATTTACCTCCTACTTATAATGTAGGGTGGTAGCAACTTATTCACTATAGAATCTCTGATACCCAGTCACTTCTCCTACTATGGGATGCCTAAAGATTTGTGGGAGTAAAATGATGTAATAAGTGGTGTTGGTTTTTATACCATATGGGCAATTCATTTATCGTCTTATCAGTTTATCGATTGTTAAGAAATAATATTTGTCTTAAGGCTTATTCATATAGCTATTGTCAAGATGATTTTAAAACCTTTAACATAATAAAAAGTATTATTTTTGTAGATGGGTCTCAGATGTAACCAATGGTAAAATAAGAGAAATTATAGCATCCATTCCACCAGCTCAAACCCGCTTGATAATTGGAAGCGCACTCTACTTTAAAGGAGAATGGGAGAAATATTTCTTAGACGGCATAACAAGCAGGTATTATAGTACGTCATTACCAAGATAAACAAAAATAAAAAGATGGTTTAAGCAAATGTCTACAAAGAGCTTGTTAGTTTTGTTTTAACAAAAATTGTGATTTCATTGTAGTTTGATACCTTTTATCAAAATGTTTCAGTATCACAGAAAAGCCTGGGTTTTTGTAAGTTGTGTAATCCGATTTGACCATGTTACTTCGACTATCACAAAAGATATAATGTTTTTTTTTCTTGCTGGTATTTTTCAAGGTTTTAAAAAATGATTTTGTATTATCACAGGTTACCATTCACTCTCGACAAAAGATATCCTGAACAGATTGTAACCGTTGACATGATGGCTAATGAAGGCGTATTTCCATTTTACAAATCGCAAGAGCATGGTATGTGTTCAATGATGCAAAATAATAATTTTAAGAAATGAGTCATATTATTACAATTTAAAAAAATTTACAACACATATTTAGCTAAATAATCTATTTTTTTTTTATTATTAATTTTTTGCAGATTTCTGAAATGTATGTATTTTCAAAAATAAAACTAATCAACTGATTATTACTGTAATGTCAACGGTCAAGACATAACTAATTCATATGCATATTAATGTGAAATAATAAATGTATAGCATGCAATATTTTATGAAACCAGAAAAAAAATCAGTCATTTACAGATAAATCTATAAAATTATTACTCAATAAAAAGGAAAATCATTTATATTCCAATGTTATGATTTATTTGAACTATGATAGTGTGGAGAAAAGTTTATCTTAATACTTAACCTGCGGGCTACTTTTGGGAAATTCGCAAAATGCATTTAACGTTTGCGAAAATAAACATATTTACTAAAGTGCTTTAAATATTTAAATATTTTTTTGTTTAT
>JAGVSQ010014186.1:0-10733 GCA_022683975.1 Rhyacophila evoluta
GAATTTAAAATCAATTTCCATCAAGCACCATCAGTCGAAAATATTAATTAGTAATCTTTAATTCTTATAAACGAAAAGTATTGTAAATCAGTCATCCACCTCAAAACCTAAGTTTACTCTGCTTTTAACCCTCCAAATGAAAACCTTCAAATAACGATCCGATGTTTAATACAAATTCAACCATTCAAGTTAACTCGTCACATTAGTTTAGCACTGAATTATTTTCATCAAGCCGATTACTACTATGGATAAATCGGTTCAATTTTAAATGTTTTTGGTAGGTAGACCACAAGATCATACACCATAGATAATCTAATTAATAAGCGGCAATAAAGGCACGAATAATACGAAATCAGTCTCCAAAGGTTTATGTTGTTATTATCACATAACTATTCAATTATTTTCTACTAGTACTATTCATTGATTTTCTTCAATTTTGAATCTACATCTACAGAATATAAATATTCCTGTACTATAATTAAGGAAATTCAATTTAATATGTTATATTTTTATTTATATATCTTTGTATAACCGGACGCTAAAAGAAGCGAATGCTAGGATTTTGCCTTCGTTCGCTTCTGCCTGGACCCGGCCTTATGTGCGGAGATTTTATGAAACCACGATGAAGACATCTGCTATTTTATAAATAACTATTTAAGCAGTTTTTAATGGATACGTCACGTCAAAAAATAATAATTGTGGATTAATATTTAATCATTACGTAGGTAATTAAATCATAATAAACGAATATTCTATTATTACTGGCTTAATTATAAATTCAACTTGCTATATTATTAAAATGAAAATGTATTATTCAATTGATAAGAAAACATTTAATACTAAGGACCATATTAAAACGTTGGATAATTATTCATGTTGTTGTATATTTACCAAACACAGGCTTAAGTTTTATCGAATCAAATAATAACAACTGCATATTATATAATAAATTTATTATAAATAAATAATAATATATATTTTAAATGACACAATTAAAATATTTTTTTTAAAAAAATATTCTAAAATTAAAAATTAAATAATTTCTTACAGAATTCATACACATTTTTTACACTTAGGTATATAAATCTAGTACATTTTTACCAATTTTTCTTTTTAATAATATCTTCCACAAAACTTAAATTATATTTAATAGTTTGGTAACTAGAGATTTTATTTAAATTTTATAGCCGTTGCATATAAATTTAATAAAACATTTACCTTACATCCTTCAACTACTTACAATATTTGCACAATCACGACCACCTGTATTTACTTCTGATATATTTTACTAGTAAATTGAAATTAAACTTTACACAAATATATTTAGATTAAGATAAAGCACAATGCAGGCCAATTTAAATACATATAAATTACTTAGCATTTTTTACTTGTAAAGATTTTTTATTTTTATAATACGTGGACTTTACGAAGAAGTTTCTAATTAAAATTAACTAGCCCTCTTTATATGGTCATTTAATAAAATAAATTACAAAAAAATAACTGTACAGCTAAGTTCTTTCGCGATATAGATAATTTTGTATTGTATAATTTAAGGCGTTATCTTTGAAAGTTACACATTTTATAATTATTGTAGAAATATGTCATAGTTTTTCATAGCACCAAAAAAGAATGTATAGCTAGCGATCAAAATTCGCGAAAAATAAAGCGTTTTTAATGTATACTTACTAAAGTTGTTCTTAAAAAAGTTAGTCATATAAAGAAACTCATATAATTGTATACTATAAATACATTTGATCTTAATTGTTTAAAAAAATCAGCTTCAATAAATATATCAATTCGTAGATTTCTAAAGCTTTGTTTTATTAAGTGACAAGCAATATTTTCAAACAAATGTAAGCAATAGCTATCCACAGGAGCACCGTTTATCTTGCTTTCTATCGCTTAGTAAAATATATTTTTTAATGTATGCATAAAGATAGTGAATTATTTACATACATCTGCGATAGTATACACAGCTGGTACACATATAATGGACACACTTGAAATAATTTAATTATTACTGTAAAATGACTATTTGGCAAAAATAATATTTTATAATCTCAATAAAAAAACTATTATTATTTATAATCTACTTAAAATAATACACATTCAAAAAAATATAACGATACACAATCAACCACATATTAATTTGACTTGAGCTAATTAAAAAAAACGTCACAATTTCAAAGGATAAGAAATCATTGACAATTAAAAAACGCAAAAGGAATCGCTCTCTATTTTTTCGGTTAAATTTTTAAAAAATCCTAAAGAGAAATGCTAATGTTCATTATAATTATTTCGAAAAAAAATAAATAACGTAGATGCAAAATGATCGCTATTAGCATTTCACACTGTTTTTAGGAACAATGTATGGATGTTTAGCATTCAAAGGATTAAATCCTACCCAATATTCCAACAATTGAATACAAATTTAATGTAAAATTGAAATAAATGTAACAAAAATAATCCTTATTGTGCATTTTTTTCTTTAAATATTACATGCCATTTGTACATATTTAATTTGTATTCAAAGCAGTTGGTCAATACCGTATGCAACAGAGATTAATTTATTCAGTCAGAACTTTTAAAAGTCTCAAACGGCAACTGGTCCAACATTTCCTTGGGGTTTCCCTCCACTGTGAACGGCTGGTATTTCAACGGGAGCTGGAGTAATCGGAGCCATACTTCCATCTTCATCAGAAACCCTCAATCCAATCGTAGCTCCAATCTTTGCGCTGGCTTGTCGGAATGAATCAGACAACTTCACTTGGACTACATTGATACACATGGAAGTAAGAGCCATACCGAATACTAAATAAACAATACTGCCCATCATGTACATTGGGTGATTAGGAACAAAGTCACCAAAACCGATTGTAGACATGGATATGAAGACAAAGTAAAAGGATTCAAAGAAACCCCAATCCTCCCAAACGACGTAAATGGATGCTCCCATAAAAATGTAAATTATTAAGCAAACTATGGCCACTGAAATGGGTAAGTTGAACTCATCGTCTATTTCAAAAGCTGATGGAGCTGGCGTTTGTATATCTACATCAACAACACCTTCTTCAGACGATTGTCTTTTGAATATCGGTGGGATATTGAGTAACCCAGAACTTGGAGTTTGCGGCTTCGGAGACTGAGGCTTTGGAGGAAGTTTAGGTGGAAGCGGTTCGATTATAGCTTCTGGATCATCTAAATTACACTGGGAAGGTCGTCTGAAGGTCGAAGCAGCTTCGTACACCATGTTCAATCCTTTCATAACTTCCTGAAATTTATAAAATAAGCTCAATCACTTCGTTTTCTTGTAAATTGCCTACTAATTCAGATCTGTCTTAATTTATTTCCATTGCTCATTAAAATCGTCCTCAAAATAATTACTCGAATTTTTTTCAAAAAAAGTTGCAATTATCAGACTATTGTTTTTTCTGATTTTTTTTTTCAATTGTTTAATTCTATCGATAGATTTATTTGTAAAGTCTAACCGTAGTTTTATCTACATAATAATTAATGTGTATACATATCGTATTACCTCTTATCATAAAATTGAGTGAAATTTTCACTCGTTTCTTATATTTTGTACATTTGTTTCTGATGACGATTTATGAAAATTAACCGTTTTTTTATGAATAAAATATCAACAATATTTGCTACATAGAAGCAAAGAACTTCATATTCAAAAATGCAACTTAGTATTACATTTGAAAAAAAATTGCTGTTTAGCTTAGGATCATTCCTCGTACACAGAGGTGATAAGATGATGTATTATATGTTCAATAATAAAGACCAAATGTGGGCAAAACCCATACATATAGTGTAATGTGATTATGTGTGCTCTTACCTGAACTTGGACGGTTTTCCTGACTTTTCGACAGCTACCAGTGTAATACAATCTTCTTACAAACGCCCATAGAAACTTGATGCATCTTGTAAACAATTTACCGAAGTCAGCCAACAGTATCAAGAACAAAGGAATACCCAAAACTGCGTACACAATCGTTATAGCGCGACCGGTCGTTGTAGACGGAGCGATGTGGCCATATCCTGAAATCAAACACAAATATACTCACATCAGTAAATGTTTTCACCATTTTTTTAAATAAATTCAATACAATAGAGTTATTTTCAATTAATAAACTAAAAAAAACTATTTTAGAATCAATTTATTGTGTACAGAATAAAATACGAATCCTTTTTATCAATACTACAATACTCACCAGAACAAAGAAGTGATTCCAATTCCAATTATGATAATAGAAAAATCAATTATTTTTTCTACCTAAAATATATCTTACCAATAGTTGTGACAACGGTCAGGCAGTACACTACAGAGTTCAGAAAGGACCAAGATTTTTGTCCACTGTATGAATGCACGCCCGCCTCGTGAGCGGTATGAAGTTGTGACTCGAAATCCCATAGTTTTTTTCTAGCCATAGATTTCCAGTCATCTTCTCTCATGTTATGACTGCCTTGCCAAAGAGAATCAATGAAATCTCTTTTTACTCTTCTGACACCGCATTTATAAAAATTCTCAAATGCTCCCTCTGTATATCGAAAAATAAACCCACCTAAGCCACAAAATATAAGCAATATAATGAGATCATTAAAACATCTATTTCTTAATGCTTTTATTATGTCATAATCCGCTTTTCGTTCTACGGTGAACACTTTCCAGACTCTCCTAGCGTTTCTAAACATAACACGCAATGCAGTCATCTTTGCTTCGGCTTCTGCAATTTTCATTGGGTCTTCCGGTTCTACAACGGGTGTTTCCTTTTTAACATTTTTTTTCTTTTCTTTTATTTGGGTCAATTCTTTTTCATGCTGCAGAATATTAAGTTTTCTTGTAAGTTCAGCACTTCGTTTGGTTATGTCGAAATCGGATTCATCTTCACTATAAGAAGAAGAATAACATGAACTTGTTATTTCCGATTGACTTGCATCTACGTACCCAGAGCTACGCCGGCTCCTTTCTACTTCCATACTCTTTCTCTGTGCTTTTTGAAAACTTTCCATCATTTCTTCTTGACTCATAATTTCAATTTTTTTCGGACATGTTATTTTTAAACCCCTTTTGGGGGTAGATGGAGTTTTATTTGGAGTCATTAGCTGGCGGCTCTTGTCAACGGGCATTTTTTCCGCTTCAGCTAAATTTAAGTCTTCATCGGGAATAGAAATACTTCTGCGTCTCGCTTTTTCCAATAAATTGATAATTTCCGAACCTGCTTTGGTTAATTCTATGCCGGTCACATCTAAAGGCTTATCTGATCTAGTTGCTGATTGTGATCTTTTTGCTGGAGATCTTTCTCTGACACTTCTTTTAATGGCTGCTATAGTTCTTCTTCTTTCTTTTGGCTTAGGTGGTTTTTGTGGTTGTTGTTCAGTTTTACTTTTGCTTTGATCTTCACTCATTTCACTTTCACTCGTTCGACCCTAAAACGCAGACACACATTACAGTAGCACTCTTTATAATATCACACATCTAGAAGTATTATTGTTATCGGGATTTACCTGACTTCTCGTTCCAGATTTGCTTCTTTTAGGCTTTATAGGGGGAGCGTTAGAAAGGTCAGATTTTTGGATTGGTGCTGTAGTGATATTACCAGCATTTGGGCTAACAGAAATTATTTTTTGAGTTGGGTCTTGGGGTCTATTAACGAGAGAGGTATTAATATTAGTAGATTGTTTGAGACTTGACTGTTTAGGCTTAGATGTGACGGGGCTTTGTTTAATCGATTGTGTATTTGGCTGGTTAGTAGTTTTCTGAGGAGACATTGCAGATTTTTCAGATGCCGAAACAGGTCGTTCCGGTTTTCGAGGGCTAGGTGGGGTCGAAAGTTGGTATGGAGTTGTCTGTTGCCCAGGACTAGTAGGGCTTGGCGGAGTCAGAAGTGAATCTCTTCGGCCTTCTTCTTTAACAAGAGAGCCTTTCCTGCTTTCGGAGTTTGATTCGTCCTTTGGTGTCAAAACATACGTTGGAACAGTGGATAATAATTTATTTCCAGGATCAATAAAACTTCCCCTCCTTTGAAGTTTATCAATTTCTTCCTTTGTTGGTAACGCAAAAGGAGAAATACTTCTGCGGCGTCTTTCTTTAGCTTCTGCATATTTAGCTTCTCGTATGGCATCAATATCAAGATCATCATCATCTCTTTCGTTACTTTTCTCTAAAAGTTTTCTTCGCATTTCAGCATAAATATCATCAGCTTCTTTTTCGGTCTGACTCTTTGGACCTTTGGCTTCATCTTCATCAGTAGTGGTAGTATCTTCGTGAGCAATTGAAGATTTACTAGGTTCAGGAGTTTTCTCTCTGGTCCTTACACCTTGTGCACGATTTTTCGTCATCAGTCTACGCTTCCTGGCCATCGACGCACTGTGTGATTGTTCATCGGTAACAATTTTTTCAGCAGCCTCATTTGCTTCTTTTTGGTTAAATGAAGGAACTCTGACAGCAACCGCTGTTTGAGTTTCAGATTCTGCTTTAAAACTGTTCACTTTTTTCAATCCTGTCGCTGGTTTTTTCAGATCAAACTTCTTTCCATTTCCTTCCATGTTTACTGTATTTATTCTATATCAGTTTTACTATCTGAAACAAAAGATTGTTATAAAAACATGTCTTTTTTTAGTTTGTATCACACATATACTTATGCTAAAAATCCTTTGAAATACAAAACATATAAAAACACTTCACAATATATAATGAACTTGTACGATGTTTTCGGATTATTTTATACCTAGAGTGTGCTAATATAATCAAATCAGATAAATATATAAATGCTGGCAATGTTATAAATGAATTGAGATAAAAATGACTTTATAATTCAATAATTTTATTTGATAAACAAAGCCTTATACAATCCTTCTAAATAATATGATTTTGAAAACATTTGTAGTTTGATCATTTATTGGGAAAATATCATAAATTATTGATGATTATAATCATTAGGTCATAAATACTATTTATATATCTACAGTATTCATTGTTATCGAAGATTAATTAAATTAATTGTGAAATAATAGTATTAATAATACAAAATATCAACTTACCTTATATTCCTACATCAAGAACAGTCTCAATAAAGTTCACGCGCACTAGCTGGCCAATTTTTCAGATTTAAATATAGCCACATCGGAAAAAGAAGGATTGTCACTCTCGTTTTTCAGTTGGAGCACGTCACTTGTTATTCTATCCCTTTGTACTAAAGGCACAAAATGAAAACAGTGAATGCTCGCAAAGGTACATATGTTCAGCACTTTTCGTTGTTCGCTTAGTCGTTTTGCTTGAAGCTTTTCGAGTTTGTTTTGGGTGATATGTTTTCACGAAAGTTCTGGCACGAGCTTTTACGTTCCGGGCGCCTCTCTCGGGAAACGCGCGAAACTGTGCCAAGCTATATTTAAACTAAAAATACGATGACCATTTGTCTGAACATTAAAATAAATATATATATTCATATTTTTTTCTTATCGCTTACACTGATATTACAAATATATCGATTTCCATATTATGAAGATATCTAATCCAGAAAAAATTAAATATATAGATATATAAACTTATCTTGTCAGATTACTTTTCATAAAAATAATTTTTTTAACCAATTTCTTAAATTTTGCATCTTTAAATTTTCAAAAAAATACCAGTGTTTTTGGAATTTTAACCCGCAATTTTCGGCAACTTACCTCTCGGCCAAGATGGTAGATTCATATAAAAATATTTTAAGTATTTATTTGTAATTCTCATGAAAAAACACAAAATGCTGTATGTTTCTTTCGTTATTAATAACAAAAATAAAATAAACTAAACATTTATAGTAGTATAGATTCTACAATATTAAAATATAGAATAGTTGATTGATTATTTGAAACTCAAAAAATGACTTATATGACATCAAAATCAAAATGATCTTTAAAAAACCACTTTACTTCTTTGTGATCTAAGTTTTATGAGATAATCAATATCCATAACTCATGCACTTATCGAAGCTTTTATTCATTGTTTTCATGTTCGCTTCGAAAGTGGAGCAGATGGACACAATTTGAAAACATGTATTGACAAATTATTTTTCAGGAGGATTAGTTCCTCAATCTTATGGGTGTCCAGTTCTGTATTTTTTGATTTTTTTAAAATCAAACAGATGTGGGAATCAATCCCGCACTCTACGGATGCGAGGTGCATTTTCTAACCTCCACGCTATGCATAAAACACAATAAAACAGTATCCAAGTAATTTTATTTCAAAGATTGGTTAAGCCACCACCATGTTTCACATGCATTCACAGTGTATTAAAAAAAATATATTGAGATAAATATATAATATAGAAAGGCTTGTTACCCCACAATAGACCGGTTGCGAGGGCGGCAACTAATAATAATGACGTTCGCTGAATATTCATTTTCCAGTATAACATTTTTTAAATCTACGTCAGACTGGTGTCTTTAAAAAATCTCATTTTTATACGTAGAAAAAAATAACGTACGCAGGCCATAAAACATTTTTTATTTGAAACGGTTTGTCTCTACGAATTTTTTTGAATAGATTTCTCAAAATAAAACAACATCACACGGCTGTTTAGACGCACGTTATTTCTATCACCCAGGTGTTATTATTATTAAAGTTAATAATAATTACTTCTATTCACAGTCGAAATAACTTTTAACATGAGTTAAAAATAAGTATACATATTTAAAAATCTATATTGAGAATACGTACATACTAAAAAAACAAGTGAAACGTGACAGAATGTGTCTGAGATATGTCTGCATAAAATAGCTACACTTCGTCTCATTATGTCAGATAATACCTTTATTTGTAGTATTTCTGCTTATAGTTTAACCCTTTAATAATCAACAATAAATTGATGTGCGTGCAACAGTAAATTAACAGCGAAAAATGCTAACAACTATCGTTTTAAGTTTTTTTTTAGTATCATCCTTCTTAGCAAATGGTAAATTATTTAAAACAATAATATTTTTTACAGAAATGATAAATGTATAGTACCATTACAATATGATTATTAAAAAAAACGATTTTATTTAAATCTTAATTCAATTCTGAACAAAGAATTAATAAAAAACACGTTAAATTAGGATCACGCCATTGTAAAATTATTGATTATTGTCGATTTAAAATCTTGTATTTGCGATAACATTACATTTCTAGTATGTTTGTTGTACTTTTTTTTCTTTTTTTGAGTCGGCGTTAACTTACCAAACAATTTGTTTTGTCTATTGTAAAGATTTATCATTAAAGTTTTTTAATAAGCTTCAACATAACATATGAAAAAATACCATTTTCTCTAGGTTATTCATCGAGTAGAGTTTGATATAAATCTCGAAGAGAACGATATACTTTTATGCACTGGACGACAGTTTCTCAATCTACAAATCAGGAGATAAAGATTTAAATGGAAAGCTAAAACATTAAAAAATATTCTTAGCTGGAGAAAGCGCATAAAATATATGCAGTTGGCAAGATTTTAGCCGGATGTCTTCATAAACTAAAAAGAACGCCTGACGTCTGAGGTGCGACATGTTCAAATTAAACATTTGATTAAACAAAACCTAATTAACTGCCATAATCATATAATATATCGGTGTAATTTAATAAAATATATTCCAACATCCTTCAGCAAATCTCTCTACTTTCATCTAAGCCAAGCTTTCTATTCTATCTTAGCATAGATTATATTGTATCATTTCCCACAAAAGCAACCAACCCATGTTTTGTTATCCCAAACTTCCATTTATCCAGTCTATTAAAAATAAGCACTTAGGGCTTTTATGTATCTTTCATCGTTGAGGCATGAATTCTACTGTAATTCATTCTAATATGCATACATTCCGTGGTTGCATCTTCTTCGTCCATTATCTTCACATACAGTTCTGAACTCCTTCTCAAGACCTTCTCTTTGAAGACGTTTCGTTTTACTTCAACTTATCTGTATAAACTTGCAAACGTAGTTATAAAAAAATGTAGGACTTAATTTAGTACTCTTCTTTGGTTATCTAATTCTCTACTAGCTAACGTTATTATAATAATAAAAGAAATACGATATTTGCCACAAGCTTTTTTATTTAAAATGTCAATGAAATAATAAAAACTTTCACTACATACATCACTTAGATTACGATAAAGTTTAATTTTAATTGTTTAACGTAAAAAATGGGCTTAAAGATAACCTAATCTAGACATTGCACCATCGAATACGCGCGGACATAACGTAGAAGTGAAAATATTTTTACTGTTGCATTTTAGCAACAAAAATATGTGTGCATTATTGTAAAAAAATACCGAAATCAACATTGATTAGAATAACAATAAACATTGCTACACGTATTCTTTATGATTGACATTTAATTATCAATAATAATGCATACGATTGACACACATAGCTTCTTCATTCCGCGGTTATATTTCTGGCATTGTCAAGTACCTGACGTACAGTATTTACACGAGGCAGTGACCTGAACGAGTAGTTTTTTTAACAACAACAAAATTTCCTTTGAATTTTAGACTATTAACGAATATCATCTGGCTCATTGCCGAACATAGATAAATTAGCGTAATGTATTAATTTACAGTCGTTCTCTTTATAGGTACCGTCCAATAGATTGCTCAAATAATGACGGCAAACATATTTTTATTCAGTTTTTATTATTATTTCTACAAAGGATGGCCTATATCAGGGATGGCGAACCTATGGCACGCGTGTCACAGGTGGCACGCGAGACGA
>JAGVSQ010014187.1:0-10732 GCA_022683975.1 Rhyacophila evoluta
TTCAGGCTACATTATATGTGGGCAGTGAGCGAACATATAACATACTATGTTATGTAGTATCTCACATGGAACTTAACCAGTTTTAAATAATTTAGAATTTAGAATCAATTTCCATCAAGCATCATCAGAAAAGAATTATTTTCTTTCCTCAATTTTATTCTTATAAATCCCTTTTTGGAGAGGGTGTGTCATAAGTAAGGAATTGTTGGTTTTGATATTGTATTCTCTCCAAAACTACAAGTATTTCGAACAGTAAGTTAGTAACCTCACAATTTTCACCAGAGCTGTAGTCTTCAGAATCTTCGAGTGCCATTTCCACTGAATCCTATTAATTAATCTTGAACGTAATTAATAGCCATATCCACAAAACTTAGCAAGTTCTATGCCCCGAATTCCAGTTCTTAGGGATTCAAGCAAGCTTTCTACTCACAATTACCAAATATTATTTTTATTTGTGTGTATGAATACGTGGTTATTGTGTACTAACTCTATGCACTTAGTACGTTACTGCATATTGTAAATGTTTGGAATAAAAATTGTGCTGTAGCATGCAACATATATACATACAATGTTAAAGTTATAAAAGAGCTTCTGCATTTTCAATAATATAAATGAAACTGTGTTGTAGGTTTGGCGTGCTATATGAGAATGGACTGGGTTGAGCAATTGTCTGACAGATAATTCTTGTGAAAAATAATCTGTCAATACATATATTCACAATGCGGAGACCCATATATTCCACTTTCGGGGTGTATATCTTCACACTGTGTAGTTCCACTTCCGGAGCGAACATGGTATATAAAATTATTCTTTATACACAAATATTGATAACTGTTTTCTATTAACCACTTGGTAGAGGCACAAAAACTTGACACCGTGCTTGACGCTTATTGAGTGAGTCATGCTCCGACACGAGCTCCTGACAGCTGCAGTAAACCAGTTAAACTAATTTTTGTACCCAAATTGGATGTGCAATATTTTTACACACATGGTTATTATTTCGTTATAATTAAATAGTATCGATACCTAAGTTTTATAGTATAACAAGTCAAAAACTTTTCGCTTGAGTATGGGAAAAGGTTTTGAATACTGATATTTATCACTTCCAAAATGTAACAATTGGTGTAGAGAGAGGGTTCAGGAATTTAGTGGGCGCTGGTTTCTTGTAGAAAAAATTAATAATTACATTATGTGAGCAAAAAAAACACGATGATTTTGTAAGAGCATTTAAGGGGTGTTCAAAGTGTTTGGGGGGCACTGGTTCCTATTACGCTAGCTAATAAAAAAACGAGAAACTATAATTTTTGGAAGGCAGTAATTTTTTTAAAGAAGATGGTGAGTAAGTTTGAATATTTTTCTTTGCAAAAGGGATGATAGGCAAAAAAGGATTGGGAATCTACGTTTTAGAGCGACAGCGGTAATAATTTGGTACTTTGGTCAATTATTATTCTCTAACAACTATGAAAATCTTGTGAAAACTTCTGAAAATTACTTTTTACTCATAACAGAAAATGTATTACTTAAATTAAATTTATAATTTTATTAAAATCTACAAAAATTATATTTTTAATAAAGGATTTAAGCTCACCCAAAATCTGGCTGACTCATTATCTCAGTACTATGTTTTTTGAGTTGTTACACTTTGGAACTTAGGTACTGATATTATGTAATTCTTTGTCAAATGTTGAAATAATTAAAGACTGCTGCAACAATAGGCATCGAAGAGTTTTGGCAAGTTACCGATAATTGTTTTGGATATGTTTATATTTATTGTTAATAATGTACCGTATAAGTCCGTTTTTTGATGTTTTGTGGTAAAATTATTTTATTTTGGCACGGCAACACTATTTCGTAAACGTGTAATGTCAAAATTTCATGTGGATAGTTGTTAGAGATGGTCAGTAGAAAATTTCAAATTTATTACCCGTATAACTTCTCCGACGTTGTATAACGATAAGCACGGGCTATTCTGTTTCATAATAACTTTTAAAAAGTCAATAAGCATAATATATATTTTTGGCAAATACACAAATCATATTAGAAATTCAATTAACTGTTATACTAAGCGGATGATTTATATTCTAACGATTATATAAATTACAAAATTATGCACGTGTTATATTTAAAGTGATTACCTAGTACGATTAAAACTTTTTTTTTGATTTGGGGCTGACATCGATTTAAAAATTTAAATCAATAAAATATTAAATAATTCTTTTGGGTTAAAATAAATAAAATTTATTTTGTATAATTTCTAGCAGCTCACATTGTAAGTATTTATTTTTATATACCGTTTCGTTCCTTTTGGTCTCACAAGAAAAGCAGGCACATCACTACAGTTGTCAAATGCCAAAAGGCCGTAGGAAAATCAAAGGCGATTGGGTCTTTCGTATCCTAATTTTATTTTAATGCGGTTTAAATGAGTTCCTTTATATTAGTTTCTCGTCATTTAACAACACCGTTGGTGATAAGTTACTGAAGTGATAATAATTATTCAATGATATAAAATTTTCACTGAAATTATTGAAAGTGTGTGTATAACGCAGTCCAGCTGTTTTGATCGAAACAGGAGATTTTTCAATTAATATGGTGGTAAGTTTTTTCAGACATACATAATAGCTAATTTTCATGTCATAGCGATCTAAACTGTTTTTGAAAATACATAATCGTAGAGCACCAATGATCATAAATATTGTATAATATAAAAATTCTGGTTATTCTGGAATTTGGCTGATGCTTTGAAGTTAGTCATAGAGATTTCGCCAAAATCCGTTCTTCTGTTGGAAGCAAAAATTGTTATGTTGGGAACCATAAAACACATGTATACACGATTACTGACAGAGGAATATTTTATTTACAAATCTTGTCATGTTATGTTTTATTTGCATTATCTATAAGATCGTTGAAGAAGTAATCAATTAAATACCACAAACTATGTTATGCTGTATTCCTGCGCTTACTGATGCGCAAATTAGAAAGTGTTGCATTATTTTTATCCTTTGTTTTCATCATAACAGGCGGAAGAAACGCGCAAAATTGCTGTCAAAGATTTTGACAGTGCTAGCAGTGTGCGGGCAGTTATTTCAATCATCAAAGTTTTCTAGTTGCCAACATAACAAGTTTTGCTGCCAACAGAAAAACAGATTTTTGCGAAATCTCAGTGAATAACTTCAAAGCGTAGGCCAAATTCCAGAATAACCAAAATTCTATAGTCCATTGCCTCATAATATCAAAAATATATCCTATTTCGCATTTGTAAATTAATACTTATTATATTTCACCTTGAATATACTTCAATCAATTAATTTAAGATATATTGAAATAATTCATGCTTTCAGAAGTATGCTGCTGATTAAAGATAATACATAACGCATCTGTTATTACATTTTTTTCAGGCACCTAAAGGAAAACCAGCCACCAAAGGGGCAAAACAAATAGTGGACGAAAATGCTGCTACACTTATATTTTATAGAAATATGGGTCTTGGCGCTTCTGCAATATATTGCTTAGTAATGCTCATATTCTTCATTGATAGTATCACAGGAGTAATTATTGTGAGTAAATTTGTTCAATATATATCAGATTCGATGATAAAGGTGGATATCGTTCAGTATCTTTAATAATTTCTGTTGTTAATCGATCTTTTGTTGTCTTCCTAGGTTAAAAAAGCATATCATAGTTGCATCGATAGGTGATAATTAGTATACTTCTATGACTGTTCATTTGTGAATGAAATAGTACCACAGTAAGCTCAATATATGTTTCCAATGATTTTTTTTTATTTATTATGCTTTGACCAAATACAGTTTGTTGTGAAACCCATACATTTCATTTGTACTTGAAAGTTGTTACAACTATAGCCATTCCGTAGCAAGTTTTTTTGGTAAATGACATGCCCTACCATTTCCACATATCCACACATTTATTGATGTATAATTTTTTACTCTCCCACAAATCAACTAACAAATCGACACATGAAAAAAAATGTGATTTCCAAGTGTTGAGCAATTCATTCTATGTCACCAGACAGGTATGTTAATGAGTGCATTATTATTTGCAGGCCTTGTTTTGTCTTACCTCAGCAGTATATCAAATATGCTTCTATTTGATGCGCTATGCAGCCAAACCAACATATTCTGAAAGTGGCCAACTTTCGCACACCGGAACTGATCTCAATATGGAGGGAGGAATTGCTGAGTGAGTATCTTGATTATATTTTGTTACTTTTATGTCTGTTGCTATCATCAATCAGGCTGGGATAACACATTGGCAAATAATATCTGTAATAAACTTTTGACATCAGGTACTTGTTTTCATCTCTTGTTTGATATTTTAATTATGATAACACATTTTACACAGAACTACAAAAAAATTTAGAAATTCATGGATAAATGTTATTTCAATGAAACTAATAATTAAACTTAGATTGAATGGAAAATGTGTTGAACACGATAGATACTGTTTATTTATTTACACTTCCACTATTCAAAGCAGGCAAAGTTAATTATCTACTGAACTGATTAAAATTATTGAAATGTACTAGTAAAAAAAAACCGATTTTTAGTAAATCACCTTACCGTGTAACCATTGTATTGATATACATTAGAAGATAATTATTGATAAATGTATCAATCCACTGAAGTAGGTATTAATATGATATTTTCATATTGTGATGTCTAATTTTTCTCTTTCTTTCAGGCATGTTAAAGACTTAATAATTCTTACGGCAGGTACTCAGCTTCTTTCTTTGGTTACAAATTATTTTTGGCTGCTATTATTACTGGCACCAATAAGTGCCATGTTCATGCTATGGCGATCCGTACTTTCGCCCTGGTTTTTCCAAGAATCTTCCGCGCAGCAGCCTATTGATGATAAAAAGCAAAGGAAACTTGACAGGAAAATGAAAATTCAAAAAAATTGATGTTGTGTACAAATTTCATTAGTTATTATATATTTTTTTGGAAAAAATACATACTAAATTGTAAAATAGCCAAAAATAAATAGCCCATCACAGCAGCCTTCAAAACAGATTCAATATATTGTACATAGTAATATTTCTTGTTAAAAAAGGGCATTTTATTTTAATATGTTACATAACGCTTATATTACTGCCATTATTATTATAAATAAATACATTAAAATATATATTTTATGGCATATATATAGTAATACTGGAGACGGTTTTTTTGTTACTAGATAACTAAAATTCACCAAGTAAGACGTATGTACACATATTTATGATTTTCCTTTTACTAACAGAAAGATTTAATTTACCATTTCAAAAATTACAATATTTTGTATCTACGAATTTGGAATTTTATTGATTTGAGATATTAACTTATACAATGTTTCTTTGAACTAAAATAGTAATAAAGAATAGAACATTGATTTTGCACTGAGCGATATATTATGCATTACAATAAAATAAGCAATAGGTGGATAAAATGAGCGATAAATTATATTAGCTGTTTTATTTAATACATTTTAGCCACTCACTGTCAATACATTGTTCGTGGTACTATCAAACGTCCAATTTTTAAATTTTTGTATAATGTCCGCTCCAAAATTGGAGCAAATGGATCTTTACAGACTGAAGATATCCATTCCAGAAATATGAATCTCCGGAATGTGAAGACATGTCTTGACAGATTGTTTAACATGAAAAATTTTTGTCAGTCAATTGCTCAACCCACAGGAATCTAGTCCAACATTTTTGGGTTTTTAAAAATATAGCAGTTGTGGGATTCGATGCTGCAACTCCGGCGCTGAAGTGCATAAACTTACCTCTTGGTCATCAGAGGAATATCTAATATCCAATGTCCAATACAACTCTAAGAGTATCAGAATATATGATATGTTGTATGCAGACTGATATTTTAAATGCTTAAAATATGTATCATAATTTTGTCAATCATATATCTCATGTAGCGAAAAATTCTAGTTAAAATTATTTCATCCATCACCATTGCCAATTGACCAAAGTCATCTCTGTCAATTAAAAAAATGTTCTTCATTATTTGACCTGTTGCCAATAGAATAATACAAAGGGCTTCTCAAGGTGTTTCTGCTGGATATAATATAAGGTTCTTTCATTCTATTCAATCGAAATGTATATTTTAATATCTTATATTTATAAATTGCTTGCTTTAACATAATTTATTTTAATTTTATCTTCGTGCATTATTTTATCATGCAATATAAGTTATTTTGCTTTTACCATTTGCTGTAATGATTTATCAAATTATTGATAACTCAACTGATAAATTATTGATAAAAAAATTGTTGTATGTATTGTTTGCAAATATCATATTCCAAATTGTATGATATTTTGTTTGTCAATTTTTTTTAAATGGGTGAACAAATATTTTGTTATAAATAAATAATTTGAAATAACAAATTAAATCTTTTAATTCTCACCTGAAGTAGAATTTTCATGGATAAAGAATTCAAGACAAGGGATTTCGGGTTAATGGGTAAACCGTTCATTCAAATTCGATTATTATCTTGTTATAAGTGTAATATGTAAATCCAATAGGCTATATTTGCTGTGCTGAATAAAAATATTTTTTATGATAATATTGTGTTTGTTGATAATGCGTTTATTTTTCATGCTTACCTTTTAAATAAATTATATGTACAGGCGGCCCTCGACTTTTGCACATAAATGGTTCCAGAAAATGTGTGCGAATGCTAAATGTTCAAAAGTAGAGGGATATAAAAAAACATCAAAAATTGCATTTTAAAATACTTATTTATCAATATACATAATTGAAGTAATGAGAGTTGTTTAAGTGCTTTCATGTGTTTTATTTATAAACTTGTCAAGAGTTAGTATACTGGGTGAGATTCAATCAACCTATTAAAATATTTAAACATAAACAAATAAGTTGGCAAAATATACAACACAATGGACAGGCGCCCTAACGCAAGACTAAACCTGTTTAATATAATACATTGTACATGTATTTGACATTCGGCCCTCCGCCACCGCAGCTTGGAACCCTAGTAATGTCACAACAATTACGAGAAGTCTGCTACTCTAGGCGGCAATGTGTGAATGACCACAAGCTACTGCGCTCTGTGGGAGCGAACAATTTTTGCATTATCAATAGAAATCTTTATAAAATTGAATTTATCAAAATCTGCGAAATAGCGAATTGTGCGAAAGTCGAGAGTCGTCTGTATATGCAATAGATAGATCTCTTGTTCTAACCATGTATCTTGTTTCTAATAATTAATATTATTCTCTGTCCTGTGATCTAAAAAACGAACTACATCCATTCCGAAATTGGAGCGTACGGATTTTCACTTTGACAGATTTTTTTCAGAATAATTGGTTATCAGCTAATTGCTCAATTCATTGGGCATTGAGTCCTGCATCTTTCACATTTAATAGTAATGATTTTTTTACTATCTATTTGATAAATGGAATATGATAATAATGATGAAAGTTATTTTCAATTTTTAGAAAGATTTTGAATACATGTATTTTTTTGATATTATAGATAAAAGTTTAAAATCATCGGATAATCAAATTATCAAATTAAGAGATATCTGAGGTTTGAATGTTATTTTGTAGTTAAATGTTTGGGCTAAACCAAAATCCCATCACCACTGAAATTGTTGTTTTATGGTATTTATAACCTGAAGATTTATATAATTAGCTCATTATTATAATACTGCTTAACTTTTTAAATGCCGGGAGGTATTCATATGGCGAGACCCGGAAGGCTGGCAACTTTTGGTTGCCAAATGAAGCTCTTTTTTAAAATCAATATAATGTCGATAATTCTTGACAATATGTCGCGTCTTAATATTTTACCATGATTCCATGATACATCACTGTGGGTTAAAAATATTAGATTTTTTGCGTATACGCGCTCATTTCCTATAACCGGCCTGCCGTGCACGGAATTATAGAGCGCGTTAATACATTTATGGTATAGAACTGGTTAAAACTTACCTATAAAATACTACAATTTTTGGTAATTGAGATCCATAGCATGTTTATTTATTTTGCTACGTTTTTAATTATTCCCTACTGCATTTATATAAATTTTACCCATTAAGAAGTACACACTTGCCATTTTTGATCAATAATGTATTTAACTAAATATTGTATGGCTATCAAATGCTGTTTTCTTTCATGCACTTGTTAAAATCTTCCTATAAAAAAATGTTATTTAATATTAGTTTTCACAATTTTGCAGAAAAATCCATGGGTAACATTGATTTTTAGTTTTTGTAGTTCTAAATTTATAAACTATGTTGCATTTATGTTATAATATATATTGTGAGGAGTGTAAGAATCATTATGAGTATTCTGTTTTATGTCAGTGTTTCATATCTTTGATCGTTGCGCTATGGAATATTTTGATCCAAAATAAAAAAAAACCTTTGCAATCACTAAATTTATTCTTCTAAAAAAATAAAACTAGTTCATATTTTACTAGTATTTTCCGCAAAAACATTACATGCTATTTTAGATTTTGTGAAGATTTTTAAATGTCAGATTAAAATTTTATAAGATTTAAATATTAAATAAAATAATAGGTTTAACAAGTATTTTTTTAATTTGGTGATAGCTAAAAATGTTTCATCTATTTTTATTATTAATTCTGTTCCCAGCAGTGCCTCACTTTCTTCTTGAGTTTTTCGTCTTTCAACAACTTTCATATGGTGACCAACAGAGTGATAAAACATATTTTTGTAGAAGTTTTGTATTCAGCTCATTATAAATGACCTAAATAAAGATGGACTTAACTTTAGTTGCAGTAATTTGCAAAGTAGAGATCAAAAATCAAATATTAATTTTGAAAACAAGAAACTCCACAAAATATAATTTTCTTTTTCCTGCAACAAACTCTGTTAAACAGGTAAATCACTTATTGGTGTGTTTATAACATAATAGTAGTAAATTACAAACTCATTTAGAACGATAATTATCCAACTTGTATGTTTTGAAAAAATACATCTTTCAAATTACAAGTCATTTGACATTCAATTTAATTTTGAATAATATATTATTGAAATATTGTTTTCGAATATTGTAAAAAAGTCACTTAAGTTCTGCTATATTTGAAATCTTGTTTGACATATTTTTCTGTATTTTAGTCCTTGTTTATTTATTGATTTTAAAAAATGTTTTTACTTGTTTTTCTAATGACTATAATAAAATAGAACAAAAACAAGTTTTCATAGTAAAATATAAAATATCTAATTTAGTTTAATTTCAACATAATTAGTGTACTAAGTAATAATTTCACCCAGCAGTTGTATAATTCAGTTAATTTTCCCTGTTAATGATACCTCTGCACTCTAGTAGAAATGGTGATTTATTTACCTTTCTTCGCATAATAAGTAATGTTTTTATGATATGAACAAATAAAAATATTTTATTCAGTAATGCAAAATATATCATTATAATAACATCATAATAAGAACATAAGATAAAATATTCATAGAAATGAAGTATTTTTAAACTGATAGGCATATCGAGGAAATTTATATGGAATAATAAATGAAAAATGCATGTCATTATCATATATATTTTTAAAATTCACTTACATTAATTTAAAAATCTAAAAATTACAAAGTATGGAATGCGATCATTAGAATACTGAGCTATCAGCTGATTGTGTTGATTCATTTTGCTTCAGGATAGGTTCTATCGAATCATCAGCCATTGTGTTTCTACAGAAGAGGCAAACTGATTTGACTACGCATTGTTGCTCAATATCATCAACATAGAATAACTGGAAAAATAAGTTAAAATGAGATCAAACAAAGGAAGTCTTGTCAGATTTATTCCTATAATTACAAAATTAAAATTATTGTCAATACACTGATAAAAAACACTATGGAATAAACTAAATCAGTAAGTACCTGAGCACAATGTGGGCAGGCATGGACATGTAAATCTGGCATCAGATTTCTGAAGAATAATGGCTGAAGAGGAGCCTGCTTTTTCACAATCACAACAGAAGTTGGCTGCAAACATCTTAAATCTTCACGTGAACAAACCACCTTGCCATACTGGTCTTCCTATAAAAATAATGAAGCGTTTTTCGGTCAATTTAATATTTACGTTATGTATTTACGACAGTTCTATTTTATTTTAATTGAAGAATAGATACATACATCGAAATACATACATAGAAATACATACATTAGCAATTGAATGATTCAAAATGATAAGTATTATTATAAATGACAAAGCGAGAAAATCCGGCGTCATTCGGCATTTGAGTAATGCAAAAATCGCAATGCTACATTAACAGCGGGATTCAAGTGCAAAGGGTTAAGTTATAGTATGATCATTCTTAAAGTCAATATTTTATTAGCAGTTATCGTTTGATGTTTTACCTCAATAGGTTTTTTAGCGAAAACATCATGTGCATCTTTAGAAACACCAATCTTTAAAACCTGTGCTCCATCTGTTTCTTGATCGCTGTCAAAGGATGAAGGAACCGATTCTATAAGCTGGTACACTTCTTCAAGAGGTATATCCATCTCGGGCATAAATGCTATCAGTGGCATAGATTCTGTAATTTATATAAAACAAGGTACTATGATAGTTATCCTAATTAATACAAACTTTATGGTATTTATTTTTAGCATTGCGTCTCCCCGGTAGCGTAGTTGGTAGCGTGCGCGTCTAACGACCCGGGGAATGCAGGTTCGAATCCCCATCTGTGTCGGTTTTTTTAAAATCCAAAAATACAGGACTGGT
>JAGVSQ010014188.1:0-10731 GCA_022683975.1 Rhyacophila evoluta
GCGAATCATGTTTTTGGGAACAAGCCGTGTTTGCAAATAATAGCCTCATATGTGTGTGTTTATTTAACACTAACCTTACCTGATATAATACTTAAGTATATTTGGATAAAAACATTTTTAGACTTACTTACCTATTTCTAGTACATTACGGCGAACGAGAAGGTCTCTTATGACAAGTCTAGATATTAACAGGGTATAATCAGTTAGAATAGGAATAACGCATACTCTGGTGCACGCCAACCATGGTCTTGGAAAGCTGCTCCTGGGACGCTTTTGGCACTTATGAAGAGCGCCATCTGTTCTTTACGCCAAAGTATACGCCCGCATAACAGGTTTGGAGGGGAAAGCAAGTAAGTAAGTTTTGTGAAAGTATATTTTCGATATCGAATACAGCTAAATATAATTTCAACATAAAATTTGTTATTTGGTTAATAAAAATAACAAATTTTGTTTCATTCTTGTTTAACCATAGAGCATTGTCCGTTCTTCCAATGCAATAAACCCCAAATCATTTTTTTCCACAGTAACTCTTTGTTATTTTTTGTTACTAGAAAATTCCCGACGGGCTTGTATGCTATCATTTACACGAAACGAAATAGATTCAATGTTTTGAAATAGAAAAACGTGAGCTTTTGTATTATATAAACTAATTGGGATATGCCACAATATACTATTATGTGTAGCATTTTATATTTTGAAATATTCTACATAATTTGTCATAACGTCACTCATCACAACTCTTTTTTTCAAGTGCAGCATATCGACTGTGGAAATGAAAAAGAACGTAAGCCACATAGAAAAAATATTACAGAAGGCACAAAAAAACGTTTATTTAATGATTTTGAGCCAGAGTCAAAACATTATATGGGCATAATCTTGAATTGCATTAAGATTAATGTATATATTATATATACCATGTTCGCTCTCAACATGAAGCATATGGATGAACACAGTGTGAAGACGTGTGGACAGATTATATTTTAGGAGAATTGTTTGTCAGACAATTACTCAACCCAATGGGCATCCTGCATTTTAGGATTTTTTAAACCCGGCAGATGGGGAATCGAACTCACATTCCCCGGTTCGTTAGGCGTGCACACTTCCAACTACGCTACCGAGGAGACGAAGACTAACCTGGTGTTTTATTCACTTAATATGATGTTAATTTAATAAGTTATTTAAGAAAAAACAATAAAATTGATTTTATGAAAGCTCTTTTCTCCGGTTATCAATTCCACAAGGCATCTCTTTTTCAAACTTAAAAGCTAGATTTAGACACTAGTTTGGCATTTTCAGCTTACATTCTTTTGATCGAACGTGTATTATATTGTATAGATTCTAATTATTGAATAAAAACGATTTTGAAAAATTGAGAGTTATGTTCTTTTTCCTTCACAATTGCTTTCATATTTAATGAATTTATACTCTTTCACTAGTTATTATAAATCATATTGTAGCTTTTTTCACGAGCATTGCTTATTGTCCAATCGCTCCATTAATCGATTGTATTCACATCTTACATTCAAATACAGTGATAAGTTTATCACAACTATAGAACGAGGAAGAAGAAGAAGTCACATTTATTCAAGGCTCATTTTCGTAGGTTTTGGTAAGTTTACTATTCATACTAAATTGAATGCCTGATTATTAAACACAGTCCAAATATTTATAACAATTACACTGTGACAAACAATTTTTCAAAATAAAAAAAGTTTTCTGTAAACAACTTGAGGATAAAGATATAAGAGAATGCGAAAAATAAAATATGTTGCTTTTGTAGCAGATCTCTTACGTTTTATATTGAGTCACGAATGCTAGACATTGTAATATCAAATTGTATGGACAAGGGAATTGAAACAAAAGATTACCAGACCGAGAAATATAGCACGAAATCAGCTTTTAATATCTAGTATTACGTTGTATCATTACCTTTCTGGGTAGTCTCTTCACTAAAGCAGCGTTTTTCAACATTGTGACCTCAAAAAAAATAAACAAAAATGTTGAATATTGAATGATTTTTTTTACCATGCCCTCTTTAAAAGTGGATCATACGAATCTACATTGAATCAAAAATGGAGCTTATAGATATTTGTAATTAAAAAAAAAATTGTTGTCAGATAATGGCTCAATCTAATAGGAGTTCAGTTCTTTTTAACTGGTTACAGTGGTTTTGCCTCCAAGCTCTGTCAGCTTAGTCTTATAGAATTTTATACTTGCTAATGCGGGATGCCAATTATCCCCATATGTTGGTTGAAAGGGAAGAGCTTCTCAAATTGGTGGTTCAACCATTTGTTGGACCGGTTGGCTATTGCGGCTTAGTTGTTTCTACGAAGGATAATTTTCTAGATTTTAAAAAAATTGCAAAATCTTACAGCAAACGAGAAGGTCTCTTCTCGACAAGGCTAGATATTAACAGGGTATAATTAGTTGGAATAGGAATCACGCACACTCTCGTGCACGCCAACCAAGGTCTTGCGAAGCTGTTTCTAAGACACTTCTGCTACTTATGAAGAGCGCATCACTTCGTTACGCCACGGTATACGCCCGCATAACGGGTGTGGAGACATAGCGGGTGGTGAAGAGGAACGCAAGTCCTTTTTCCTAATAGACACCCATCCAGGTATTTTAGGATTTTTTAACTCAGTGAAAATGGGAATTGAACCCGCATTCTATAGATATGAGGCATGCACGCTAACCTCTCAGCTACCGTGGAAAATATTTACAAATGAATATATTTCATAAGGATAAGACTGCGTGCCAAAAAGGAATTATAGAGAGTTTTTTAATCTTCTGTAATATAATGATATAATGTTTGTATTCAGTAGTGTATGAGATATTGCTTTGTACTTGTGTATATAAAACTCATTGTCTCACGAAAATATGTGGATATATATTATATGATTTGCAAAGCCACGCTTAATGGAATAAAATATATAATCACGTCTTGCAAAATGTTATAAGAGACGAATTTATTATAAAACATTTACTGAAATCAACATATTTTCAAATCATTTAAATGGTCACAGAAGTTTAACAATCAATTTGAAAGCTCAACGGATTAAGTTTGTTCCAAAGTTACGTATCAAAGCTAAGGTAACTTATTTATGAAAGCTAATTCGATCCACAAGTTTCAAGAAATTACAGTAAGACCTATTTTCTAATCTCGCAGTTAATACTTAATTCATTTATAATAAAGTCTATTGTAAATAGGGTGACTATCTGTCAATAATTAATCGTACACAATAAACTCTAATTGTATGTTTCTGAATGGTCTGACAAAAAAAAGTGTTATGAGAAAGAATAACTATTTGTGGAATCGAGAGCATCGGCTGTTTTTATCCCAAAGTATCGACCTAACCTGCCATTAGTATGTATTAGTTCGAATAGGGAGAGCAATGGTCATGTTTAATGAAATTGCCTCATTTATTGATATTTTTCTCATTAGTGAAAGATACTATATACAACGGAGTCTCTATTCACACGGTAGAAACATTTCACGCAATAACGTGTAAAAAAGTATTCAAATAAAAAATTATGGTGCATAAGTTGTATCAAATATATTGTCCTTGTATAAAAATTAATGTATATCAAAAGATAAAATTCAATTTTGTTTATTGTATTCAAAATTGATTAAAAAAAATACTTTGTTTCAATAAATAAACAAACCGGTCTACGTACATTTGGTACGACATTGCTTTCATCACTAAATACAAAGCTTGTGTAATATTTCTTTTCAAATTTTCGCATTTACTGAATTTAAGCAAAAATAAAATGGAGGATGTAGCACCGTGCTATTATGAAACCGTGCAAAACAACAACGTGTAAAAAAGTCTTGCGTATTGATTTGTGTTACACATTTCTAAAATAGGATCAGTTCAACTCACTGAATCAGCTCTTTTTATTTTCTTTCGTCACTTTTAAATTCTTTCATTAAATTTATTACGTGTTATCTTTAATTGACTTTCATCTCATACGTTTCTTATATAATAAACTAGTACAGTTTTTGAGATTTATACTAAGTTGTAAATGCTTTGGACTAATAATTTATAATGTTTTCAACATAATAAGTGAAGTGAATAATTCATCGTGGATATGATTGTCTACTATAACATCTATTTACACAACTTTCAATGATAACACATTCAAGGCAATCTTCACATAATTTTACAACCTAACCTAACCTAACTACCAATGTATTATGCTCCATAATATAAATGCAAACTACTTGTTCCTTGTTGGTTTGATTTTTTTCAAAAACATTTTTTAATTCTTTAGTGTAATACAAGTATGGTCACCCTGCTTAATATTGTTTTGTCTACTGAAAATCTTTCTCTAGATAAACCTTTTAATTCAACTGTAAATAAAACTCCAAATTTTATTTTTTTTGTCATCAATCTTGCAACAGTTAAACAAAGACAGCAGCTTAGTTCGTATTTTTATTTTCTGTTTGCCTTTTTGTGGAGCATATGACCACCGTATGAGACCTCTAGAAACATGTATCGTTCATTAGTTCTATCTCATACCCAATAAGGGCAAACCATCATTCCTCAAATTCTCCGCATACAACATTATGTAGATCAGGCCTTACCGATCCAGATGGCCGCATCAACATCCTAAAATTGTCCCTCGGACCGCACATAAATAAGAATAATTGCAAATTTTAATCCAATATGTTTTTGATATATTTGCTCTGGCTTTACAACGTAATTGGCACTTTATATTTTTTTTGTAAGTGATTGATTTGAATTTGAATTGCAGACGTAGAGACAAAGTGTGTAATCGGTGTAAATCTGAAATAATAAGATACAAGTATTTTAGATATAAAGGGAAAACATGTTTTGAACCAACAACAAAATATGTTTCTGTATGAATAAAGACACTTACTTTCCCCTCCACTACCCGCCACATCTTCACATCCGTTATGCGGGCGTATACCATGACGTAACAAACGTGAGGCGCTTTTCATATGTGTCAGAAGTGTCCCAGGAGCATCTTTCCATGACCTTGGTTGGCGTGCACTAGAGTGTGCGTAATTCCTATTCTAACTGATTATACCCTGTTAATATCCAGTCTTGTCGAGAAGAGACCTTCTCGCTCGCTGGAAGATTTTACAATTTTTTTAAAAGCCAGAAAATTATTCTTCGTAGAAACCAAGTCGCAATCGCTGACCGGTCCGAAAAATGGACAAACCGAGTTGAAAAGCTTTTTCTTTCAACCGACATATGGGGACACTACCAGAGGATGTGATTGGCATCTTACATTTTGCCACATAAGCAAGTAGGAGATTTTATATGACCAAGCTGACAGAGCTTGGGGGCAAAATCACCGTGACCGGTTAAGAACTGGGAAGTGAATAAAGACACAATGGTTTCGTTTAATTACAGAGATGTTTTAAAATTTAATGTCATATCAAAAATAGAGTTTCAGGATTTTAGAATTTTTAGACCATGAGCCACACATAAAGACACGATGAGCCGCTGATTGGCCACTTCTGATGTAGATTGGACCGGATAATCTTTTGGAAGACGAGGAATTATACATTAACTTGTTATCTACTATAATATTAGTATCACAGCTAACTGATTATAGAAAAAAAACACCATTTCTAAAAAAACTGAGAGTTACTTCCTTTTTTTCTTTCTACAGTCGAAATATAAAAAAAAACATAGCAAATGAAAATAATGCCGAAACTCAAGAAAATAAATATAAGGAGTCTATAATGAGAGATAGATAGAACCTATTCCGTAAGTTTATAAAAAAAACATGCATTTAAACTCATTCTCACTCAGGCAAAATATATTAAATTTTTTTAAACCATGTTTGCTCCCGAATTGGAGCATATGGATCTACAGAGTATGAAGATATCTACTTCGATAGAGGAGTATATGTATCTCCGCAATGTAAAGACGTCTTGACAGATTATTTATCACGAGAATCGTTTGTCAGACAATTATTCAAGCCAATAGGCATCTAGTCGTGTATTTTCAGATTTTTAAAATCCGACAGATGGGCAATCAAACCCGCATTACCCGGAGTGTAAGCCACGCACGCTACCAACTACGCTTACCGGGAAGATAATACCGAATGTAAAAAATACAGTAATTGTCAATCATGTCCTTTAAATTGAATATTAATTTAAAAAATAATTATATATTCAAGGTGTTTATGGTTCGCTTTGTTAAGTTGCCTTAATTGACAACACACCTAAAAGCACTTTGCACCCGAATCGATACAATTAAAAAGTTTATTAACAATACTAACCCCATAGTAAAAGGTCGACTCACCTTGAAGCTATTTCAGAATGGTTATATTATTTGTTGGAGCGTACCAGCATATGTTGAAAATGAACAAACAAAATCATTATTTATATTATTTTTAAAAAAGTACAATAAAATTGTGACATCTATGGTAAGTCGTTTTAATTATAATATTTTTTTGATTATTTACGCTAGATGGCAGTATTGGATATTTATATATTTTTTAAAAAATGCGTGTTCCACCTTAAGCTAAAAGCATTGTATGTAAACTACAATGATTCTGTCTTAGCGACATAATTATAGTCAAAAATACAGCAAAACAAATAAATCCTAAAGGATTTTAAAATATTTTAAAGATGTATACTACAGATTTATACAGTTTTGGCTAGTAACAGTAGTTTTTATAAACTTCAAGATATTGATATTGATATTGAGGGACAAAAAAAAGAATAATAAAAAGTTAGTTTTATGTCAATCCCTTGATGCAAAATGTTCTGAAGCTTACATTTAATCTAACATGGCAAACTTTTTCATTTTAACTTATTATATATTAATAGAGATATTCCCAGAGGATGTGATTAGCATCTTACAATTAGCCACATATCAAATAAGAAAGAAGAAATGGATGATACTGCTATAAAATAAAAAAGATGTGAAAATTTTTTTTAGTATAAGAGATTCTTGTAGGACCTTTTTATTTGAGAACAAGAAAGTCAACAGTAACAATTACAGGATTGCCTCTAGCATCCTCAAAAGAATATGACCAATGACGCCGCCAACCCAAATGGCGCACTAAACAGCTTAATAATCACTGGTATATCGATTGAAAATTTTCAGTGCCCCAACAGCGGCTATTTTATTTATTCAAAAAGCCAGACAAGTGTGAAATGTGAAATGTGCTTCATCGTCTATGATGGTTATTAACCAAATATTAAACAATTATTCAAACAAAATGCTTCAATAAATACATCAAGTTTTTGTGACGTTAGATCTTACATAATATATTGTTTTTGATTACTCTACGTGATAGCAAAATATGGAATGAAAAATGACAGATTCAAATTAACCTGGAACATAAAACACACTTGTCTCCCAGGTAGCGTAGTTGGTAACGTACGCACATAGCAATCCGGAGAATGCGGGTTCGATTCCCACATCTGTTGGTTGACTGTTGGAATGAATAATTGTCTGACAAACAATTCTCGTGAAAAATAATCTGTCAAAACGTCTTCACATTGCGGAGATCCATATACTTATATTTCGGAGTGGGTATCTTCACACTGTGTAGATCCATATGCTTCACGTTGGGAGCGATCATGGTATAAATAAACACACACACACTATACTTCATAAATTAGTAAGCTTACAATATATCATTTCAATTAACTAAAACCTTTTTAAACAGCTTTATATTGTAATAATACGTTTCATAACTGCCTATACACTATATCGCAGTAGATTGTCATGCAATACACATAATTTGCTAAACAGGACTGTGCAATCAGTGATAGATAATTTCCAAGAGGAATACTAATTGGCCGCTTGTATCAATAACCAGACGGGGTTTAGCTTAATCAACATTCTTGTATCGCCATGAGGCTTTGTGGCTGACTGTCATGGTAAGGATTTAAATTAAAGTTGGGGTGAGGGGTCCTGATAGAATAGGGGTTAAAAAAACAAATATGCGTTCTAAATATATATTCATATAATTGTACAGAATTATTATTTATATCAAAGAAATTTTATTGTTTTATCATTCCTCTTCCAAAGCATATGTATGACAGGTGGTCTACGATTTTTCGGGGGGCAAGAACAAAGTTAACCTCTTTCATGCGAGCCAAATTTTATAAGATAGACACCTGTAGGCCACCAATTTTTGAAATTAGAAAAACCTCTTTAAAAAATTAAAGTACGCTTGGAATAATGTTCATTTTTGAAAACTTGTCAAATTATCATTTCAATAATAAACTGTTATTGTTATTATTAAATTATTATTAAATATTGTTCTGAAAATACATACGAAAATTGTCATAACTTCAATATTTTAGTCACTTTACCGAAGGTAACCATTATAATTTGTTATATGATATAGTTTTCTGATGAATAGTACATTTCAAAACAAGACTCCACACACAATGCTACGTCACATTGTTTGCGAATATGCCCCAATTTTTGTCATATTTTTTTTTATTTTTATATACTACACATATTTTAGTGGATGTAATCTATTGCTCAGTCAAAAATTAAATAAAGAATGCTGTTTATAATAAGAGGTATGTATGACCAATACAAACAATGAAAGTATATAATTTTAAATTAACATACCTGTTAATTTATCAATGCATGTAATCATAAAAATACGCGAATAAAAAATACACCCGCTCCGTTGAACAAAATCACAGACACTATTTTTCAAAAATAATAAATGAAACACTGTTCTCCCTCGAAACAATTCACTGGGTAGTTCCGACATGTGCCGCCTGATAAGTGACGCGACAACACTAAATAACATGTTTTAAACGTCAAACTCAACACTTGCTAAAATTGCTGATTTCGATTATTCTATCGATATTTGAAGTGCGGTAAAAAAATTACCAATTTTTCAATAGATTGTACAATACAATTCAATAAATTAAAGTCGAAATTCCTTTCTGGTGGACTCATATAATGTTTAAAAGAATTGGTGAATTAAATCGTTTGTGGCCTGATAGGACATGCAAAGTTTGGCAAGTCGACACGTCGGTGGCACCCATAGTGCTAAAAAGAAAATTTCTGAAGTAATTTTTTCAGCAATAATGATTGATTACACTCTCCGTAATGTTATTTTTTAGAGCTATTGCGACGTATTTTGTAAGCATCATTCAAGCCAATATTTTTATATTAGTCATTACCTAATGTGCCCACCATTCACCCGCCCCGTCCTAACACCTGGTCTTAATTAGGCGTATTTCCGAGCTCTGATATTAAAAAGCAATCTACTTTATTCAACGGGAATGTCCCGGGAGTAAATATAAGTTATCCAAGACTTAGGTTACCACGCACTCAAGTGTGCTGGAGCAAAAAGAAATAGAATGAGAAAAAAAAGGTTATAGAAAAAACGGAGACTTATTTGGTCAAGCAATTTATGTGGAAAGACCATCACGCTCGCTGTATGACGTCACAATGAAATTTCCCTTTGTGGCAACCAAGTTGAATGACCCAATGGGTCCAACAGCTGGTTAGACTGACTTAAGTAACTCTTTCCGCTCCGTACACATTCTTGGACATTCCCACAGAATGTGATGAGCATACTGTTTGAGACTTGTTCCCATACACTCAAGTAAGCTGAAATTTTAAGAAATAGAAAGAGAAAAAAATGTAATTGAAAAAAATAGAAACTTATTGACAAGACTCCGAAAAGACTCTACTTAAGATTTTTGACTTGACATAAACATTATAAAAGTTTAAATTGATAAAAATCATATTAAGCTCGACAAGTAGGACAATTCTAAAACTTTTAATACAGCTTTTTCGTGTAATTCGTAAAAGCTCCACACGATCAATTTCTAGAAGTGAAATAAGTGTTACATTATAAAGAAACACTAAACCGAATTAAGTATCAAAAAATACAGACAACTTCAAAGTTACAGCACATGCTGTCTAGCAGCCAGTTCGACAATATAATAAAGTTCAGTTCATTGTTTTGTGTAAATTCATTTTACGTCTCAAAACGTGAAAATTTCTGTCAACTTTGAAACATATTTCGTTACAATGTAGAAATTTGTTAACTGATTCTGTTAAATGTTGTGCTGTTGTTGCATACGGAGCCTTGAAGTGTGATTAATGTAAATTGTTGACTTATTCCAACAAGCTTGCATACCATCAGAACTTGCTTCACACGTCAGCGAGTATCTTTTGCACATTTTAGGCACCCAATGCTTAAAAGCTTGATTTATATTGTAACTAAATTTGACTTAAAGTTTATTTACACTCAGTTACACTACTTACAGTTAATTTACTCACTTTTAATCTCGGTAGGCACGTTCCGGAACCCAAATAGCTTCAGCACTGCAAAGTTTTTAATATGAAAAAGTCTATTAATTTAACTTTATTTATAATTAAACTCACTGGTAGCTGAGAGATTAGCACATGTCCCATGCATCTGGGAATACCAACTCGATTTCCAAAGCTGCTGGATTTTTAAAAATCCGAAAATGCATAATCTCTCAAGACACGTCTTTGCATTGGAAAGATTTATAAACATATAGTTGTTGACTTACAACCACGATCAGTTGATGAGTCGTAAGTTGATTTATTCCTAAGTTGGATAAAGCAATAATTTCAGTACGTATCTAAATTATAGTGCGTGACCATATTAAAAGACTGTTTTCTATGTTCTTTATAGCCAGTTTATCACCACTGTCATCAATTGAATATCTCTTTAAATTCCGAATTATTTAAAACTGGTAAACTTCCATATGTGAGATCACTGTTA
>JAGVSQ010014189.1:0-10730 GCA_022683975.1 Rhyacophila evoluta
AAATAAATTTGAGTTCTTTCAATTAAAGATAATTCCTGAAATAAAGACGTATATATCTAATTAACATTATAATTCAAATTACATTCTACAGTTTTAGAAAGATTTTGAAATTCAAAGATGCAGATGAGTTGAACGATTGCGGCTGTCCAATTTTTAAACCTAATGAGTGTTTTTACTTAAAATGTTCAGGGGGATCAAAAATATGTTCAAGTGTAGAGCGAGCTCTACCATTGATTTCGCAAATAAAGTGAATTGTAGTGTTTGCATTATAACACAATAATAACAAAATTGCGATCGAATGATATTTGTAAATAATGTTAGTTACTAAGTTTTAAAATCGGAGAGCCGATTGGCTGAAAACCAGTCCTCATGAATAGTGATCTATTGAGATAAGCCGTCAAATTGTGAGTATCCAAATGCTCTACGTTCGCCTCGAATATGGTATAGAGAATAATTATTGACTTATCTATTTTTTTTAATGACTGATATTCAATTAAATATCGAGCCAACCAAAAGTAATGCGAATTAAATCTGTATTTACAATTTATAGCAGTTGACACCTGTCAATATGATATATAATATACGATGGGACAATTTAGACAGATTTCGTATAGACGTTTGCAGACACAATGTTTACCAACTCTATTATATGACACGGCGCCGTTGAATGTTTAATGTTTACTCCGAAAGAGAGCCTGTGATGGACATTAAACATGGTTTGATTATGTTCGTCAAGAGAGGAGGCTTTGCCATGTTACCACATCGTTTGTCAACATGGTCACAAAACGAGGGAGACTACATTTAGCGATGCGGTGTTCAAGAAAATGAATGAATATTTTCCGTGTATTACGACGGAGCTGTAAAAATGTGATAGAATTTATATTTTATTTGTATTGCTGTCGATTTTGGTATCGTTATAATATAATATATTTCGATAATATCAATTTTTGTATGGTACTCGTACAGTATCGCAAAAACTCAGCCAATAGTCAAGTTGATCAGCTTTGAAATTAATTTGGATTGTCATCAGAGCTTTTTTGTAGAATGTGTCGGAAAAAGTGTTTTGTTAAGCTTTTTATTTAAGAAAATAATGCTCCTACAAACGTTAGATGTTACTGGCACCATGACCGTTCTGCCAATTGCATAGGCTACACTAAAAACTATTATAAACATTATTTTAAAAAGTACTTTTTAAATATTGAAAACCTCGCCAAAAATAGATGCATTTGAACATAGAATGACTTTTGGTTAGAGAGACACGACAGTAGTTGACATATTAAATATGACATAAACATTCAAGGAAAAATATCATTACTTAAACTGGTATTGAGAAAAGGGTAACGATATTCGATATTATGTTTCATATTGAGCCATCAAAAGAAATCGATATTCCTTATTTAATTATAAATAGTATTTTTAAAAGAACTATTTTATAATTCGTACTAAAATCAGTTTACTCTTTTGATATTGATAGTTTTAGCGAATTCGTTTTATTATAAAACATTTTTCTAAGATATACTATAATTATTATAGTATGGTAGATTTCACATTGCTATACCATTAAAGTCATTTTTCCATCACTTGAGATTCCACATTGACAGACTCTTAATCGTTCAATATATTTTTATTATTACAGTATATGTCCATATGCAGAATGTATTTGCATAAATTATAGTCCATAAAATTGATAATAGTCCAATTTCGGCTGATCTTAAAAAAGCACTGAAATTGCGTCCAGTGAATATAAATCTTGTGCCATCACACAATAATAATTCCGCTGCCTCGTAAATTCAATATGTTCTCACAAAGGGAGAAATATTTTTATTTGTCATTTAAATATTGAACCAGCCGGGGCATAACGTAATAAAATATCGGGGAAATGATCCATTTTATTTTTATAATCTGTGCCCCATACATGCTGCGAGTATATGAAAGCTGTCAGAATTCTATTAAACAGCTGTACCGATCTAGAATAATTAGATACATATTATTGCTTGTCCGAATTAATTCCAGGTAACCTTATAAAGGTGGATATTTTGCATTGGGAAATTAATAATAAATAACAAAGCGTATCAAAATAATGATGATATTGGAGTTGGACTGTTTTTTAATTGTCCGGTTATTAATTAGTTTAGCCTTTTTTAAGGAATATAGGGAAATATAAATCCGGCTAACATAATATTTTCTTACGTAACTTACTATTTAACTATTTTTTGTCAATGTTTATCTTACGAGTTAATGTTGTAATTTTTATCAAAAAAAAATCATTAATAGAAGTTTTTTTATACCATGATTGCTCCCACTGTGGAGCATATGGATCTGCACATTGTGAAGATATCCACTCCGAAAGAGGAGTATATGGATCTCCGCAGTGTGAAGACCACATGACAGATTATTTTTTACGAGAATTGTTTGTCGGACAATTACTCAACCCAATGGGCAAAATAGAAAAATAGAGGTATACTTTCATTTAATTATTACTTCCATAGATTTATAAAAAAATCGTATCGATTTTCATTACAGGATAGCCGAATACTTAAAACTTTCTTAAACGTTTTAATAACATTACATTCTTAGCAAATACGAGTATATTTGAAGTTATACATGAGAATCCCATGTTAATTATTCAATATCGTTAGTATAATTTTTGCACCATACATCGTTTACCATGATTGTGCATTCAGTTGATTATATATATTTTTGTGTGATTATAATGGTGACTCCCTTATTTGACTTAACTACCATGTGCTTGACTTTATGTCGTTGTGCTATATTTTTGATCCAAATTTCTTAGCGCATTTGTTTTACACTGACGTTGTTATAAAGCAAGTCTAGGAACATCTATTTCACACGATATTGTGTTCTCCCTAGCCCTTAACGTGTACGATGTCTAAAATTCACATATATTTACACACTAAGTTGCACTGCCATAAATCCACGAACAGTTTTAATAGTATTCAATTATATTGCTCCTCGTATTTTTCGATCGGGCATTGGGTATACGATACACCATCTATATACGACAATTTGCCCGGTCATGTTTATTGTAGAGACTGTTTGAGCAAAATTTCCGATCATTTCCCGCACTGAGTAATCGTATTCTATACATAATATTTACAGTATTTTGTGCTTCAAATTATGTCATAATTGTGAAAATTTGAAAAAATATTGATAAACGTAAGTAATTTATGTCAAATACATTATCTGAATCCAGGGCTTAAAGTATTAATTTATATTGGTTAAAGGCCTTTTACACTACACTATTTCAAGGCACCCTTACCCTTACTAAGTGCGGTGTAATAAGCCTTAGGCACTTAAATCACATACAAGAGACCATGCCCACTCTGCAGTAAGAGCACTTAATATTGTGTAGTGTAATAGGCCCTTAAATTATTTTACTTAAATACAATAGGCTAGTAGTATTAGGCCTCTTTAACACAGTCCATCATTCGTATCGATATCAGGAAATTTAGACTGACCTTACGTAACATGATTTGTTATTACACTACCATATAGCGGCAATCGCCTTAAAATCTGTAGGTATCATGAAGCCTCAGCGGAACATAAGAATGTTCGACCTCATTCTAACGCTACGTTCACACATTGAAAGATAAGCTGGTCTTAGGCAGTCATAGTCGTGGTAGTTTTGACAATTGTGTCATCCCCAAAATTATAATTGGATATAATTATTCTATTCCTACACGGTCAACAAATAAAAAAACTGTGACATTTTATAGAAAAATTATGAAGTAAATTTCGTTTTTTGTTCTATATGCAACTTTGTATCGCTCTTATCAGGTGTATAAATAAATGCATTCGAAAGAATACGAACGGAATCGCGATAGAATTCGCAGTGATTTATTCCCTTGAATTCCTTGCGCGGCGATACGGGAAACGCCCGCGACGTATCATCCCGTTCTCCTGTAATCGATATGCTATAAATTTGATTTGTGGCCGTTTTATTACAATGGACGAGTTTCTCGGTGTTGCGAATTGCTGGCTGTAGCTTATAAATAAACGCGTATTATTATTTGTCCTGTTCATGCAACAATCATAAAACTCCGTGTGGGAAATTTGTGGCCAGATAACTCAGTTGTGTCCCGTGGTTTGCGCCTGAGCGATGGTCGTATGCTGATTTGATACAGATCCTCGGCTGACAGGAACTATAAATTTTATGGACCGCAACAATACATTGCTTTGCCACTTGCTCATACGAATTCATACACTACCCCATTATTTCTTAAACCACTCCGAAAATGGAGTATGTACATGGATCTCCACAATGTGAAGAAGGGTTTGCAACAATGTTCGTATGATCGATTTTGAATGCATAATGAATTTAGACTCAAATATTTTATGAGTGAGACTCATAATTATCCAGCATATCTTACATTTACCCAAATGTCTTTATCCGTAACACGGTTTTCTTCGATATTATAAATATCAATATTACCATGTTTTACCACATTCGCTTCGAAAGTGGAGTATATGGATCTCCGTAATGTGAAAACATGTTTTGACAGACTTAGTTTTTATATAATTGCATTTTGGCATACTCTAGCTAACCTATCGGATACCCTGGTGGCAATATAAATAATAAAAATTGCTATCGTCCCATTTAGAATATTTTACTATTAAATAACCCATATATATTATTTAATGTCTATATCAATAAGCGATATTGACATATTTTATAACATTCCAATGATAAGATAAGAATCTATATCTCTTTTAGAAATAATGGTATTTTTATTGGTAGCCGAGAAACATATTAATTAACATTTATTTGTAATTTAACATCTTAAATTGCCCATGTATCATTGACAAATGCTTACCATTTATTGCTTGCTTGCTAAAATGTCATTAATTTTGTTGAGGACAGTCGCTACTAGTAACAGCAACATTTTAATTTATATTATTGGCATATGCGAGGCAATATTAAACTTATCGCTTAGGTGTGAGCGTTAATTAATTGCTGCAATAAAATGTAAATGTTAAAATATTCCTATTCAATCCTTGTAACTGAAAATAATAAACATACTTTATATTATTATATTCTTTGAGTGCTATAATGTTTTTTATAATTCCAGCTTTACTACTATTGCTGCTTTGCTAGCTTACTACTATTTAATAGGATATTTCTTGAAAATAAAGCTAGACGCATAGTCCTACGGTTATTATGAAACGCGATAAATCGTTCATTAGAATTTAAAGGGCTAAATAATTACATTGTTAAATTCTTCTTGTTCTTTGATTTATCTTTTCCTATCTATATTTTTTACATGGCAACTAGAATTTACTAAAATCAGTTCGGGTCATTGTTTATGCAGAATTCATTATTATAAATCAGTTAAACGTTTTTATATGTTGGTTTTGCACCTCTATTCCATGCTTTTTTCTATGCCTTTTCTGTTTCTTATGTTTAAGTGCCGTAAAATTTTCGCATTGTCAGCCTCCATCTATACCGAATAAAAGCTTCATTCTATGAAATATATAATAGAAACGACGAGAAAGACGTAATATAATAATTGGAAAGTCTATGTACATTATCAAATATAAAATTGTGTACCGATAGTTCTTTATGAAAGTACGTTGAATCAATAAATGCATCTTTAAGTATAATACGTATACTCGTTTTTAAATATATTTACACTAAATTTTTTTTCTACATTCCAAAGTTACTTCTCAATTTTCCATGTCGATTGAAAAAAAAGAGATATTACAATGCTTTTACCGTTTTTCTCGCTCTTACCGGTAGTTGTGGAGATTATAATGTAGCAGCAAGTGCCACATTCATTCACACTGACGTAAATTATTGTAACCATGCTTTGACGGTCTACACGGACTTACCATTTCCATTTCATACGTGGATTACATATATTCTCACAATTTAAAGGTTTACTTTAATATAACGTATTTCTATGAGATCAGCCAATCACTTAACCCGATAGACATCCAAGTCCTGACGTGATTGACTGACCGATAGACCCAATTGACTGACAGCCAATTCTCGCGAAAGCAATCTTTAAATGTAAGCCTTTACAATTTGGTTTTTCATATACTCAATTCGAAGCGTGGTCTTCTTCATAATATTGACACCCATATGCATCATATGCGGAACACACATGATACAAAAGAAAAGTTAAAATGCGGTAAGAAAGTAATGTTCTCATTATTATGGAAAAATTGCACTAAAAAAATAACAGATTTTTACAGGTAAATGTGTTATTAATAAGTAACGATTGTAGGTCGTCGCCAATATTGCCGGAAAACTCAACGTCAATTTTTTGGCTTACGTCACTTTGTTGAGTATTGTTTTAGATTTTGAACTCTCTTGCATCATTTGCATATTTTTCCATTAACACATAATGTGTACACGTTTTTAAAGATGTGTTAAAACAAAAATGAGCCAATTATTCGAATGATTGCAAGAAATAAAACTATACTTTATAAAGTGACTTAAAACAATAGCTCGAGTTGCGTGTAACTGCAATATTGACGACTATGTAAAATTTCTTATACACACTGTCGAATGAATTAAATCTAAGACACAGTCAGTATCCGTATGAGTATCCAGTTATTAATTTGTGTTCGGAATTAATTTCAGCAGTGTGGTATCAAGTGTATCATCCCACTGTTTTACAAGGTTTAGTAAGAGGTCAATATTTTTGCTTAACAATATCACAAGCATACTTTAATAGTCACTATATTATTTTATTGAACTCTGTACGATGGATTTGTAGATATATGTAAACATAGTGAATGTATCATTATTGTATTATAGCGTAATGGTATTTTGAAAAAATGATATAGTAACTACCCTTTTAAGATGAAAGCACGTCATATTTTCAAAATCTTAAACCTGGTCACTTGAGTTAGGAGGAACACCTCCGACATGAAATATTAATACAGGGGTAAATTCGTTTCCTTCAGCTCACTGGGGCGGAAGGCCTCGTTTATTTACCACTTGTACCTGTCACCCCGAAAAACACGTAAATGTTTTACGTTATGTCTGTCATAAATCACATCTTTGTTTGCGAATAAATAATACCAAATCGGGTGAATGCTCAACATCACGGATTTAGAAAATGACGAACATCACTATGGGGTAAAAAGGAAGTGCACAATCCTTATCATCCCGTGTCACATTTTATTTACATTATTATCTTTTGTGACGTCGATCAAACTTACATACACGTATGACTGAAGCCGTTAAAAAGTCCATAGCTCTGTATCATACCATACCAACGGTGGTGTAGTGGTGCCAAGGCGCTGCCCTGCCACTTTTTTACAACGACTTACTTTTCAAGCACATATATTTAACACACCTAACATAATACGATATTTTGTATTCTTTTAAACATTTGAATTACTAATAATAATAAATATTTTCTTCAATATAACGGAAAAAAGCGGGGGAGGCTTGAAATTGAATATCGCCTTGGTACTTTTGAAATTTAAGACTAAACTCACTTTTCAATTTTCTAATAACAATGGTAGTGAAATTTAAAATGCTCGGCAATCAAGAAAATGGTTCGTTTGTATAGTTGTGAATATATTTTTTGTCCATACATAATTAACAAAATAATTCACTAAAAATCATCGTAGATACCCTTATCAGTATCCTAGAATGGTTATTATTTTTCTGATTATTTGAAGGAATAATTTGTCCCTCTTGTGGTCGCTTCATTTTCATGAGTGAGTCTTTTAATTTGTTATTTTTTAAATGTAATCTGTGACAGCAAGGCAACGTTTGTATTTGTTTCACAGATTTAATATTTCAATATCGAGACCGGTTTCAACAAATAATATATTTTTTATATAATGTTTCTCGCAGATTAATAAGTCTATGATTGATTAATCATACATTATTCACCATACATATTTTATCAATAAATTATAATATATTATATAAATTATCATGTCTTATTCGTGGCCTCAGTGGCCTAGGCTTAGTTAATAGCCATCTTCTAAATCACGTAACACTGTAGGTCGCATATTCAAATTCCATAACTAAGAATGAAAAATAAGAAAAGTCATTGATGGACGACCAATCCTCGTGGATACAATTTGTCGAGATATGTCTTCACGGCATGAAAATCTTTTCTTTTCCATTTTATTTGGAATACTATAAAATTCAATAGTGCGTTTTATGTAATAAAAGTGTTATCTATAAAAGCGGTTGCCAACTAGTAATCTGTGTAAAAATTTTGACGTTGTTTCCAATGTTCATGCTTTTTTAAATGCCCATTCCCTCATTAATTGAAAGCACTCTACATTATATTGAATCCGACTACATTTACAAATTGTGACAACTATTTCACAATACAAACTATCGTATCTAGTTTTTATCCTGTACAAAACATATTATTTGTACACGGGATTTCAAATCATTTAGCGCTCCTTAAGGTCCGAAAGATTGGCGACCACTGACTTTTCTACCGTTTACTTTCGCATAACAGTGTAAAAGTTTGTTCACGTCACCGACCAAGATTGATTTAAAAATGTTTGTTCATTAAAAATAATAATAATATTTAAGCAAGCACTTTTGACGACTTTTCATGTTCAAAGATTTGATGTTCGTTTATTTGAACACGGAGTAACTGCATTCGAAGTATTTATTTTGATTTCGAAACCGTGTAAAACAAAAAAAAATGATTTCTATTTGTCTTGTCGATTAATCTGGGCATTCCCCTATTAGAAATCATGTATGCCAGCCGTCTAAAAATAAAATATTTCCTATGTACAACATGCATCGCCCGTGAATTGATAACTTGTAAAATTGATTTGTGGTTATTTTATTGTAATGCGTGACAAGAAATATGTTTTTCAATAACACATTTGAACTACGAACAAGCGCAGAGATCAATGTGTATTTATTTATAGACTAAGATCAATTGAGAGTTGGTACTTTCTTTCGGAGAATAAACAGAAAATTTATAGCATCTGTTGATTATTGTTAATATTATTTTATCCCTGGTAGCGTAGTTGGTAGCGTGCGTGCCTAGTGATCCGGGGAATGCGTGTTCGAATCCCCATCTATCGAATTTCAAAAATCCGAAAAATGCAGGACTGGATGCTCATTGGGTTGAGTAATTGTCAGACAAACAATTCCCGTGAAAAATAATCTGTCAAGACGTCTTCACATTGCGGAGATCCATATAACCCTTTTTCGGAGTGGATATCTTCACACTGTGTAGATCCGTACGCTCCGAGTTGGAAGCGAACATGGTATATAAAAAAATATATTTTATCAGACTTTAAAGTTGAACACTCTAGTTATTCACCCATTCATGATCGATAAAGATACATCAACTATACAATATTAACTAAAGCAGATGAAACTTTACTATGAAAGATATTTTTATATATTCTTTTTATTATTGTTTTTGGATTGAAATGAGAATAGCTGAAAAACATGTCTCGAGGAGTTAGTTATTAGACTTAGATGACATGCACAATACTGTATAACTAAATACAATCATGACCAATGCCTTCTTGGGTGATAACGTCAGCTTCGTCGGATCCGGAAATTCTTGTAAACGTAACTACAATAATTCTATACATCGGATTTCAGTTTTTTTGTCTGTTATTAAAAACACTGTCTTTATTACATCTGAAATATATTCTTATAAAATCTGAATTCGAAAAGATAATTATTTCTAAAGAAAACCATCTGCTACATATGGAAAACATTTTTCACAACATTGTTGTCGCAAGTCGCTTAATCCATCTATCTATTAATGTTTTGAAAATTTATGGTATCTGAAGCCGCGATTACCAGTGCTGAGAAATGAAAGCGTGCTTGCCGATTAATTTACCAAATTCGATCACTCGCATAGTTTGAAATACTATTTTTAATAATTAAGCAATCATAGAAGGATTCGTATTTTTTATAAAATTAATTGAGAAACGGATATATAAGAAGTTTACTACTTTGTAGACGTTTCATTTGAATTATGTTCTATATAGACAGAGTGGGATACGTTTTTACTATTTGATTTCACAATGGCAATTTATTTATCATGCAGTTTTTCTTTAAGACACACAAGTTACTCATAGAATGGCAGTACTGACTTGGCTATTAGATATTAGAGACAGGTATTCATGTTGAGCTTTGTACGTAGCAATGCCGGAGGGTGGTCAGCCGCAATATAATTCTAGAATAAAGGGATCTGTTCTTTGACAAGGTACTTATATAAATTGCAATTCCAATATATTCTTGTCTGCTTATTGTCCAAAAATTCCTTGCAGGTTTTCTTATTCTCCCCTTCGTGCAATATGTCTTGAAATTACGCCGACAATCCCTCGTCGTCGAGACTGTAATTTATTTCATTTTCTTACATACTGATATCTAAGAAATTCGTTACACTGTCATGCCTTCTGGATGGTGGAAACGCTCCAAGCGTGGCTGTGTACTCGTCAATTTTATTCGTAGAATGTACAAATTAAATCTCAGCTGTGTGTGAATCAGAATTTCACAAATAACCCTTTTGCCGCGGTATGGTTTTATTGCGAAGTGATTCCCAGCGTGACAACTGTTAATATTTTTGAAAACCTTTGAGCAAATGATCTATTTACTTCGTGTCTTAACACATTCACTGCGACTAAATATTATGTAACTTACGTCTGAGAGCTTCGTTAAAATTTCAAAACTATCAAAAAATAAATATCCATATATTGGGTTGATGCAAAAGTTATGACCGTTTTTTACATATACAATTAAACAT
>JAGVSQ010014191.1:0-10730 GCA_022683975.1 Rhyacophila evoluta
AATACATTCACAGTAGGCACTCAAAACCGTTCAGAAATAACGGCGGCTATATTCGCCATATCCAGAAGTTATGTTCGCAAAAAATTTCGGCGGATATAATCGTACTGTTTTACGCACTATGCCTCGCGGATATTTACGTCATAAGCACTAAAAAAGTTAATGTAACATGCAAGAAATAATATATATTCAGCACTTAACACAAATAAATGGTACCAAGTAAAAATTTACAGTTAATGTTACGGAATATAGAATAAGAAATTAATAATTTTGTATTTAAATATTCATTTGGACTTACAGAATTCTTGACAATGTCGTCGAAAATTTGTCGTGTGCTAATTATTGATGATCCATGAACTAAACAATACAAATATGCCGCATTAATTCATTGAATAATTTAAAATTTAAAAAAATGAAATTATCGTAAAATCGTAAAACTTAATTTTTCAATCCTTCAACACGAGCATAAAACAATAAACTTACAACACAAAAGGAAACTGGCAATAAGTAACATTTGTTAACAAAATTGTTAGCAATATTGGATTGGAATTCTTTAAATAGCGCATTTCCTGTGCTAATATCATAAAGAAATCAATTTGCACGACAACGTTATTAAATTTTAAGAAAAAATATCCCATTTAGATCGAGCAAATAAAAATGCATCTATTGATGGCAAAAAGTGGAAGCACAAACACACTGTTTATTATTTATTTTATTTGAGACAATTCTGTAAAAACTGAGGTCCTCTAATATGTCAGTATGAACAGTAAAAAATTTAAATGTATAGAAATAAAACGAGAACTTATATTTGTTCAATGCACGATACTTGCATTCCACTAACTAAAAAATGAGTGCCATTTTATAGTCGTTTTTACCAAAAACAATCTTTAATTACAGCTATAAATTTAAGTATCCAAATATTTAAATAACAATACACAACGACGTACAGTATTTTAAAAGATGAAGTATATTTAAAAGACAATTTAACTCTCGTTACTAGTAATTAATATTATCTAACATTAAACAAATGTGTATCGATTGAATATCCGGTTCCTGTCTGCAGCGTTGGATTTGAAAATTAAAACTTTAAAAGTACAACGATTTTTTTTACATTACAATGAAATACATTATTTTATTACTACGTCGAGTATTAAACTTCGAAAAAATGTATTACGTATATCCAATATTTAAATTCAATCACAATCGAGCAATTTCATTTTAAGCCATATGAAAAGGTAAGTGTTGTAATGTGCCATATTGGATTTCATTTGCGAAATCTCAACAAAAAACAACGAAAAATATGTAAATTGACGTTTTTGTCGTCAAAAAAACCGAAATAAAAAACCCCATACAAAGCATATTAGGTATTACATTATACTAATGAAAACGACAACAGTTCGTCGTAGATTTAAATGGCATTAGGTCAATCAGCTATGAAAAGTTTCATAGGATAGCTTAGACCTTACAAAATCATCAAGAAATTCTTAGATTGTTCGAGATGATTATTTATCCTTTTTGTGGCATCGCGTTAACTGCTTTACAATTATGGATGTAAATAAATTCAACATGTAAATATTTGTAGACCAAAAGTATAAATATGCATAAAAACAATACACAATTGGTGATTCAGTTTTTATTTATTCATTACCGTATAATCAGAACAACTGTACACATTCAAATTGAAACAAACGACTAATAATTGAATATTCAAATAAATTTGATAGAACACTAATGATGCTTGACGGGTATTTCTTTTCAACTCACAACTATCATATTTTACATTTCTAAGCTTTAACAGGGATCCAGGTTTCACGTTTTAAAACTTTTAACCCTTAAGGCAATTGATATTACTTATCAATTAGACTGTTGTATATTCAGGATTAAGTTGTAACATGTATATTTACAATCTTTCATGTATAAGTACGGTCTTAAAATGTTTAAATGCAAAAAATAGGTCGTAAATAATCATCAATATAAAAATTTACTTAAACCAAATTGTAGTTATGATTACTAATAATATAATGAAATGTTATTTTACAAAGTTAAACTGTAGGAAACATAAGCAACGTTATTTTAACGTAAATCTTTATCACTTATTGCCAGCTACTGAGTAGAATACGACATTTAAATTATTAGTGACTATCTATTTTATTTTCTCTACCATTTAACCCATAAGTCAACATTTTCGCTAATCTAAACACTGATTAACTATGACCTTACTGTCCCAAAAACTGCGGCGCTGAATCCCGTGTGTCTAGTAAAAAATGTATTTTTGAAATTCAAATTATCCAAAAATTTCCTAAATTAATTATTGTAACTAGCCACACAAATCATTCCACTGTGTATTAAAAGTGAAATAATATAAAATATTTGTAAGAAATGCAAAAATAACGACGAAAACAAAAGAGACTACATGTCCAGGCAGATATCCTTTACTGACTTACGACACTATTTAACCTTTGAATACTTTCTCTTTTCCAGACTAATATTAGCATTATCTGATACACACAAGTACGTATCACACATATCCAGGCACTTTTATTAAAAATATTAAAAAGGTAAAATCTACCAATCGTTCAATTATATTATTGATGAAGTGAAAAATACAATTCACTGATAACTTTCTCCGATCGCATCTCAATATATCCAAAAATACATATGCGTGTATTCCGTTAAAAGGACGTCGATCTTTTATTGACATTCATAAACGACGCCCCACTGCAAACACTATAAATATCTAATATGCAAATCGTCTTGCGTTTATTTAAACACCGTACGCATTTGCTTTCTACCGACCGGAGAAACTCGATAACATATATAATATTACACACATAACAGCGTGTAAGAATCTTGAATTTTTGCATATAAAATTATGTCACATGTTCCGATAACAGATTGCGGAATTTAACTGCCAAGTTCAGCGAGCGAAACATCCGGGGATCGTCGACAAACATTTTTTATAGTCTGATTAGTAATGTGTTACGGTATTTGTAATATTAAAAAAAGTCCTCAGGCGTATGTAAAATAGCGTGATCTTATGACTCTCTTTTTCCATGAGAAATAAATTATTTATTTATTCTCAAAAGTTACACCAATGAGTTGTCGGAGCAAAATTATATTTAAATGAGATCAGCTATACATGACTGAATGATTCAAATGGTAAACAATCAATTGGAGTGCGTGATTTAAATTTATTTCGGGAAAGTGAAGATACTCTATTGGCAATATCTACATAGCTAATGTATTTTTAAAAGTCAATACAAGTCAAAAAATATATGAAGTATGTCTATCTATTTGAAAAATGTATACGAAACACATTGAATATTGCGAAGCATATTGGTAGCTTTATGAGTTTTCTTTTAATTTGTGGTTAAAAATACGATACTTTCGATGGTGTAACTTTATAAAACCAAAATCTACCATAACGTCCGCCGTGGTGCGAGTTTTATTACATTTATCAAAATAAGCAGTCTTTCTAGAAATCAATCATTAAAAAGAACATAAAAATTATTGACGATTCGTCGAAATCTTAAAGTTTTATTTTCCAATATCTATTTTATGTTAAGAAATATTAAAATTAAACTAATGCAAATATATACATTTTTTTTTATTTTTATGTGTGTTAATAGATTTATATATATATAATATATTATATAATAGTAATACATTTCAAAATCAATAAATCCTTGACTAAATATCATATATTTTATTTATTGAAAACTGGCAGCACCATGCATAATTAATTACAATTATATAAATCAAACAACTAAAACTTTGTAATGAATTTAAATCAGATAATTAAAACAAGATCATATTATATGTGTTGTGAATTGGAGTATCATTTAGAAGCAATAATAATTCAACAATTTGACTGATTCGTAGTAGACCAAGAATACACTTAATATAATTATCGGTTACTATTATGTATTCGGTATTAATATAAACATATTACACTCCTTTTACAAGGACGAAACCTTGTCTATACAGGATGTAGGATCTTTAAACTATAATATTCGTTTTTTATTATAATTCATTATTCGTCAAATCGTTAGTAAAAATGCGTCACACTAAACAAATACCCGCACTATTTTCACAAAATTTATATTCCAGTCATCTAGTGTATCGTGTAAATTTCTACTTCTGATTCAAGCTTAATTAAGCTAATCTGAGCTTTTAAATATTCAGTTAAACTCTTAAATACGTGTAATTCTAGCCATGCAGCTCGAAATTTGCATCCACCATTCGTGAAACCGCTAATAAATTTGTTTATGACATTTAGATGTTTTTACATTATAATGCAGCCTCATTTGTCGACGCAATCAAGCAGTAATTTGTAAACTGCTGGGAGACTGCAGAAGCCTTATGAAAGCCTACTTGACTTAGACCTCAGTATTCCAGCGCCCTATATAACCGTTGAATAGTATATAAAGAATGTATTTGTCAGAGTTAAGGCTAAGACACCTATGGGAAGGCAAAGCGACCTTATTTCACGATATTTAACTAACGTAATTGGTTTATATAATAAATATGGTGAAAATAATTAAGTATTTACATTATAATTTCAAAATGAATTTGATCAAATCTATAATCTAAATTATAGCTGTACATGGTCGATTTGCTGGATTATCAATTAATACAATGTTGATATTCAACGCTTTACATTTTACGTTTACGTGTGGAAAGTTAGACCTGTCTGCCTCCATCTTGAAGTTGTGAATAATAATTCTAGTAGCTGAGTATTCGGCGGTAAACGTTTAGGCAAAACGGTGCCGAATGTGAAGGGAAGGTGAACCGAAGGTCCATGAAAATCGCCGACAGCCGCTGAGGAAAACTCAATCACACTCGACCAGATTGCGTATAGGTTCTACAATTGGTCATCGACTAATAAGCTTTGTGTTTAAAGAGACGATAGAAATAACATATTATAAATACTATTACAGAATCCATTGTTTTTCGTATCAATATAAATTGTTCTATTAACTCGTAAAGAATACCAATCAATTATGCTCACTGTATTTTAAAACACTTTGTATTTAGTAGATAGTTGAACAATAATATATAATTATAATTTTGAGGGTTATTTATTTAAAATATTTAATATGAAATAGCAATCGAAGCAATATTTCCAAACAACTTAACAAATGTGTGCACTACATTATAAAAGCTTATGTACAAACTAAGCCATTATTAATAGATAACACTTAAAAATAATTTTCCGCATTTGGTCAATTATGAAGTTTAATTCGTTTATTATTATATTTTCGACAGTGGCGTAAAAACGAAATAGCTATCTACTAAACATTTTAGGCTTGTAAAATTATAATAGATGAAAGTCATGCAGTAATTAATGTAAGTTTTAAAGAATACATAATCAAAACATGAAATCTATACAGTCCACCAATAGTGCTTGAAGAAAATTGATTTATATCTCAAAAAAATATTTTTATAATAAATTTTATTATAAATAATTAAGTCCATAGATACGTATTTATCGTGGATGCTGCCTAAATATGCCATGGAATAAAGCTCGAGTGGCAATCGTCAATCCATGTGTAAATAAATGTGTTTTCAAATAGTTTTGGCAGTGTATACAAATACGCATTGAATATATAGGTGATGAACATTTAAAATATTCCGCGATTGTATGACGGTCAACTAATTAAGGATACATTGCAATAGCCGCAAGGGATCGCACCCAGGTCAGAGGTTCACACTCACTGAGCAGCGCGAATAAATTATAAGACATGATCAGTAACACCGAGAAAAATGAGGCAATGACATTTTTACACCAAGTAACATACATAATTTAATGACCATTCAAGATTTACAGTTTTCAGATTTACGCATTTATATCAATGGAATTTTACCAATTTAGTCGTGTTTAGTTTTACGCGAAATTATAGCAATGTCTACCTCTCACTAAAGAAAATGACCGCGTAATTATTTTACGCCAAAGCATATACTTGTAGATGCCTTAAAGTATAAATTGTCAATTTTTGAAAATTTCACAGGAAAGTGTAAAAACTCAATTATTTTGTTTTTACGATTATTTTTATATAAAATTCACATTTTATTACTAAAGCTGCTTGCAAACAAAATACTTTTGATAGATCTGAAAACTAAATAGCAGACTTATATATTGTACAGTGTAGGTCTCAGAATGGAATGAAGTTGTCAAATTTTCTTGGAAAGTTTTTCTGATATATTTAAATAACTTTGAATTGTAAAATTAATACGAGACATCCGTATAGTATAGTTGAACAAGATGGTAATTTTCAGTCAAAATTGGACTTATCAACTTTGCGTTTAAAGCTATCGATATGTACGCTATTAAATTTTATCAGTTTAAACGAATAAATTCGATTTTTAATGAGGTTACCGCTATAAAATTCTAAGCATATGGATCTATGAGTTGTAAAGATTAACACTACGGAAATAGAGTATATAGATTTCCGCAACGTAAATTCATGTTTTGGCATATCAAGTTACAATTTTATTTCAAACAAGTGCAGTGCTATATTAAAATTTTAGAGAAATTTGATCGAAGTATTTTCAACGCTTCGAAAATAAACTGAGAGAAGAGACCCATTGAATAAAACATAATAATTGCTAATTCATTCGGTAAATTTCACTATCGTTTGGTGGAAAGTCTCTCATCGAAATGGAGAGGCGTTAACCATCGCATTTCTCGATTATCGATGTGTACTAATGCTATTATGAAGCAAAATTTTAACTTACAACACATTGAAAACGGTGAGTCCATTTACAGTGAGATTTTTTAACGCGAATATATTGATTGTTATAATATAAGTAGTGTTTTACACATATGAATAAAATTCCACCTGGTTTTGAAACGCGATACTATCTCCATAAATACTATATTACAGAAAAATACAAGGATGTCGGTCACAAATTTCGGAAAATTTCCCAAATTGTGAATAGTAACGACGTGTAATTTTGACTGGCATTTCTAGATGAACTATATTACTGTCAACTTTCAATATCATCAAAGATTATTCACAAGAGATTAAGGATATAAAGATCCAAGTATTGAAATAAATTTGTGGTAATAAAATGAATAAATAAAGAGTTTGAATCTATCTCCAACAAAGTCAGGCAGTAAAGCAAGTAATTATTTTTAAAATATACTGAAAACTTTAAAAAGAATATCTTACATGACTTCAAAGAAACTAAAATACTTTCAATATGTTAAATTTGAAAACACTTTCACTCCGTGTGTTCACTTAACACAAGAGCAAACAATAAGCAAATACGATGTCTTCACAAAAAAAAATCAACACGTGGGTATGCGAATGAAACGCACACATTCAATATATCTCACATTAGAAGTCGGGGCTAATGAATCTTGTGTGCTTGATAAATAGTTTTTATCATCATTACATCTGCACACAAAACAAGGCAAATATTTCTCGGCCAAGATTCGAGAGAAAAAAAAAACAAATCAACGAAAGCGGACGTCGCCAAATTCACCTGACGACCAGCTAGTTTTAGAGTCAAACAAAGAGACGGCTTTGAATGAAAAGTTAAAAACTCAGGTGTGTTCAAGAGTGTGGAATTTAACAATTTGAATCATTTATTTATGGTTTTCATTAGGCATGGTATCCATAGTAACCAACAGTAAACAAATATTTTAAAATAAGCCTTTTATTCAGTTCGCTAATTCAACGAAAGTTTCAACGGATATATATGCCTCATATAAATGTTATCTTTAGACGAGCTGACAATTTAAAGTTGTCACCATTATGCAATAAAAGTAGACATTTTTTTGCTGTCATTAGTAAACGTTAAACTCAAATTCTAGAAATATATATGATAGGACAATGCGTAGAAATTGTAAAAGCTCATTTTGGGACACTGTATAAGTGAAAACCTAACATTGAGCATCATATCGCATGGGCCTAATGGTATCCATACAGTTAGAGTTCGCCTGCACTCCGAGGACTGTCAATTCAATGCAATCATTTGAATTGAGACAGCATGAAATACAAGCATGACATGTAACATGATCCTATTGATAAGACTGACAGTCTCAATCATTAACGCGGACTGTATAATGTATGGCTTGCCTTGTCATACCTATCCACCTACAGTTCGATGATGATAAGGATTAAGGCTGGCCATCTATTATACCTTCCACGTTAGCAGTTGTGTACTGTCAGCCTGATTGATAAGCTCATATTACATGTCATGCTCGCCTCGCATACTGCCTCAATCCAAATCATCGCCCTAGATTGGAAGTCCTCGGACTGAAGGCAGACTGTAAGTGTATGGGTGCCATAACTCTAAGTCACTGAAGGGATCAATAAATAGAGTCATTTAATGGAAATAACATCAATAAAATTTCGAATCGAAAATATAGGCAAGTGATTTCGAAGATATTCAGAAGTGATTTGAAATCAGACGGTAGCAGTATAGACATAGATATGAATACAATAGTTTCAGATAGTTGAAGCATTGGTAACATCTGCGAAACGGATCGCGTAGTCTACGATTAGCGACTAGAATTCGGCCACCGATTCTCGTCACGTCCCATTCCAATGGCAGTCACTCACTCAGTGGTTGGCCAACAAACAAATATTTCGACGTGGCAGTACTTGAAATTATTATCTTATAAGATCAATGGCAAAACGCGGATGTCGCACGAGGCGAGAGTTGTTTGTTTAGCACACAAAATATTTCGTCACAATCGGTCAACGTTTATAAAATTCTTTGTATTATTGATTTCATCGGCTCAGACTACAGCCATATTTATGATGCGACAAGTTAAATTTAATAGAGAGATTCTAAATATGCCCTTCTCCCGTCGTTATACCTGTCCTTAATTACGTGTATCTTGGAGTTCTGACATCGATAAACGATCTACTCTATTCGGCGGGAATGTCCCGGGAGTAAATATAAATTACCTAAGACTAATCACAATTTAAAACCAATAAAACTCGCCCTTGTAGCAACCAGGTCGGATGCCTCGATGGGTCCAACTCGGTCCAACCGGCGTGAGTAAATCTTCCCTAAAAATCTAAAAAATACGATAATCCATAAAATCTTAATCGTTTTTCATATACATTCCCTACGTGAAGCATATAGACACGACATACCGCCTCCAAGAATCCCTGCCACTCGCCAGTATTCTTACACACTCCGTGCATTCCATAACTCCGCCGAATACATTTTATAGATATTATTTATAGGCTTTCCAGGACGCCGAGAGCCGATCGGATTAAATAATAGGCAGGTTAAGACTATCAATAAAATCTTCCTATCTATAATATATAAGTAACAGTCTAAAATTTATTCGACATATAAGTTGACACTTATCGATATTCCATAAAATAAATATTAAAATTATTAAAAAAGATTTGAAATTTCTCAAACAAAAATTAACTACCAAGAATATATGGTTCATCGTCTACTATAAATCACACTGCATGTACACTTTATTTAAAGAACGATTTCAATATTTAAATAAAATATGGACAAGTAAATTAGGACCGTATTATGAAGCAAGAATTATCGTTATCCAGCTCAAGTGCGATCTAGAAATCGACAACTGAGTGAATTTTTGCATCACAATTAGTCACGAACGCAAAAAAGCGTTCAACCACTCTCAGCAACGATTTCGTATCAAAAATGATGCGTAGAAATCAGTGAAGAAAACATGTGATTTATGACATTTCTTCAGACTCGATTCACCGATCCGGATCCGGATACAGATATTTTGAAAATAATATTATGTAAGTAATATGTACAAAAGAAAGTAACTCATCTGTGATTCATTATAATCTATAGTATACGCGTTATATTGGTTACATATATCTTTCATGTGTCACGTGTAAATCAGATTCCGGATATAGTGATTCGTAAAAGCTTAGGCAGTTTTTATTCAGATAAATTTGCCGTGATATGTCGATGAGAAAATGATATTGACGTAGTGCTTATCAAGCGTACTTTTCTCGATTATTTGAGCAACTTCTGAAATCTGTAATATATTAATATTATGTATAATAAATCTGATGTTTAAACTCTTTATCATAAACGGAAAGAAGCGTTAATTTTTTATAAAACTGATACCAGGAATTCATATAGAATTATTAGGTTAATTTTTTAAAAAACGGAGAAAATTTGTACCTCAATAATGCAATATTTTATTAATCTCATTGTTATTATCTAATCCGTATTAAATTAAGTTCAGTCAGGTAAACTCTAATTTAATGATTGACCGTTGATGTGAGCCAAAATATTATAATTCAAATTCCATTAATAATTTATGCAGTATATTTTTTAACTGGGTTTCTCATTTACAGTTACTGAAATTTTCAAAATCTAAGATGTAAAACTGAGTGCTTAGTGGGTTAAGCAATTTTAGTCTATCGATCAACTCTCGTTAAAAAACAAACTATAACAATACATCTTAACATTGGGTAAATAAATCCATGTATACATCATTTTTAGAATAGTCATCTTCACACTATTATAATTAATATGGTCCACTCTCTGGGAGGAGATGGAGTACATAACAACCAATTTCAATCGGAGTTCTGATATGATATACGCATTTGCTTTGCTCTTCACCACCCGACATATCCACGCAGACGTATGCTGTATTATTTATTTATTTTATACATGTTGTAATATTACAAATTACAAGTTTACAACACGATATACATATGGTTATGAGGAAAATATCAAAAATATAAAAAAAGAATAAAGAAAGA
>JAGVSQ010014192.1:0-10730 GCA_022683975.1 Rhyacophila evoluta
TCACATTGTGGAGATTCATATACTCCTCTTTCGGAGTGGATATCTTCACACTGTGGAGATCCACATGCCCCATGTTGGGAGCGAACATGGTAAAAAAAAAAATGTGCTGATGAAACAAGAGATTGCAAAAAAAGTGTATTAAACCAAAAAATAAAGTTACGTGTTCCTCAAATATAAAAACTACTCACTACTTGGCGCCGATAGAAATATTCGCTTGTTTATGGTTCACCTAAATTCATAATACACGTTCAATTTACCAATTACATCATTTAGTAGCAGGGATTTTTTTCGCAAGAATTTATCGTTAAAGTTGGAGAACTAAACATACTTAACACTTATCTTCTTGCGTAGTTTTTATCTCGGCCGTTCCTAAAAAATCATCACCACCCAAAAATATATTCTCTCATCGCATTCAACCCGTAAGATCGAGAGTTGGCGGTTTCTAAATAATTTAAGTCAAACGTATTTTTTTACATATTTACTGACGAAAGTAACGTTGGCTCTTTTACATTTTTAAGGTACGCAAAATATATCACGAAAAACTACTTTGCAAGAGTCGCCATAAATACCGTCTGTGTTCTGTTTAGCATATATTTTGAAGTACCCTACATTTCTTCTGTCTCGCATAACCTAGTTCACGGCAGACAGCACGTTACTATAAAAATGGTTACCCATAAAAGTTCCGATTGGGCAATTTATTTACAAGTCAGAGCTTTATATTGGAAATGATGCGAATCAAACACATTGGTTCATTACCCGCCGTGACATTTACGTAATTTTAAATAGATAATAATATAACTATTCTGTTAAAAAAGGATGCTAAGGATGCTTTGAAATATTGAATCATCATTTATGTATCTATTACCGATTTCTAACTGTCGACATACAATTAAAATTGACAATCTGTAAATGATGAATTTGCAATTTTTATAAAGACTGGTTTTTTTTAAATTTATTTTTCAATTGTGTCGCGATTAATTCAAAACAATATGAAATATCAAAGGTGGAGCTGGAATTATTTCCATCTTTGTCGAAAATCGTTTCAAAATATTGTGTATAATAAGCTTCAGTTAATAGTGAGATTATTGCACATAACAAATAGTGCAGAAACCGTTGCCAAAGTATTGGCAATTACCATTGTTTTACTAACATAAATGTTGCAGGTAAAAATTCATATTTTTAATTGTTCCTAATATTTTTACAGATTCAAATTACATTCGTAATATTCCTTGATTTTTTTTTTTTACATTTTATACAAAAAGACAGAAAAGTGTAACTTACAAAACGGATTTTATATAAAAAAAATAGTATTAAGATACCGCAAAGGTGCAGCATAACTGAAGTATAATATATTAATTTCTACATAATATAGATCTAATTTTTTGTACGAGAATTGATTTTTGTTAAATTTTCATCCTAATGGCAGCCAGTCTTGTTTCACAAGAATTTTTAAAGTGTTGCAGCTGTATGACTTGTTTCTAAACCACTGGTGAAATTCTCTTCCTCTAATCCTGCTGATTTATATATAAAAACTCGTTTTTATTTCATTGATAATAAATACTCGAAAAAATACATTTTTACAATTTTTTTTATATTCATTTAAGACGAAAATTGGTTATATTATTAATTTTATATTTTTTTGTGACTTATTTCGATAAATTGAAATACTAGTTATAAATAGACAGTGTCAATTCTTCTTATTGCTGGGTTTTTAAGTAGATTATTTTTAATTGTGCACACGTAAAGAGATGGATACTTTCTGTTCGACGTAATTAATCCTGCAAGGAAAAATTGAACGGCACACATGTCCTGGCAGGAGATTAATCTCGTCGCTGAGAAACGTTCCTAAATTGACAAAATTTAATCAAATCGACAACCTGCTTTAAGCAGCACAGTATATTGAGGTCCTTGATTGATAAAGACACATGATATTTATACTGAAGAAAAAAAAACCCATGATTTTCTGCAAGCAGACTATTTGCAAACGTGGATGTGTCCTTTTTTAAACGTAATGAGAAATAAATTATATTGATCTGTACGTTGCAAAAACTCTCACTACACGAGAAATTTTGGTCTGTCAATTACTTACCTTGAATGTTAAATATGTCGACATCTTTGTAGACTTTTGAAAAAGTTCTCAGCTGTGAAAATCGAACCTGCCACCTCCGGCTCTGAAGCACACAAGCTAACTTTCGGCCATAGTATTAATACGTAACATAGCCGTTTCATTACTTTACACGTTGTTTTAATTTACACGTTTTAAATAACTTTTATTTCTTACAAAGTAGATTTATTATTATAGCGTATTTCACTTAATTATTTCTTAAATATGTTGCATTATTCACGGCCTGTCGCTTTCGAATTCCAACGTTGTCGACTCCGAGAAATTTGAAATACCTCGAAGCTCAAATGTTTGCTTTTATTATGAAGCCTTTTTCTTTTTGTGTGTTGTTTTTTCTTGGCCGTCATCAAAGCTTACTGCGTTATTAAAGCGATATTTAAAATGTATACTTCACTGAGGTATTTAACCGTGATCACACGTAACAGCTACTTAAAATCTATCACACAACTTATGAAAATAAATAAAAAACTTTACAACAATACGTTTAACAGAAACTTTTTTTATATAATAGTAATATAATTATATTGGCACTGCAATACTTGCAAGCTTTAAACTGGATGTAAACTTTTTATTTTTAGTAGATTTAGTACCAACATGACAGTAATGTATTTAAAAAAAATCAAGAGTTTGATATTTAGTACATACATTTTATTTATTATAATACGACACGATCTATTTCACACTTTCATGTGTATACTTCAATCTAATTCACGTGAATAATTTTAAAACGAAGTGCCGTGAGTATCTCAGAAAGAAAACCTTTGCTGAAACGAACTAAAATGATTCATATATTTATATTTAATTTGAATGAATAACTCAAAACTAAATACAATAAATATGATGTATTTCACGCTTTTTAGATTATGATATTGTGTAATAAACGTGAAGAATTGTACCACGCCGTGTTATTTGCATTCCCGAAGTGTTCATTGATGCTATATGGATATTTATTTTACCCTTTAAGTTAAGCGCCTATTACACTACACAATTTCAAGGCTACTAAGTGCGGTGTAATAACCACTTAAATCACATAAAGAGACCACGCCCACTCTGCAGTGCACTTAATATTGTGTAGTGTGATTGGCCTTTTAAATCTAACCTCACTAAATCTAACTACTAAATTATTTATATGCAATACTTATAATGAGCATATTTATTCTTCAATGTCCACTCCTTCATTGAAATATCTGTGGAACACATATTAATTTCAAAAATCACTGTCGATGACCATTCTTATCCCATTTTTTCGAATAATGTCCGCATCTTGGATATCACCAAACACAATCTAAATCGTTCTTTCAATTTGAAGAAGTTGAAAAAAGAGTAGAAAAAATACACTTATTTCAATCCCAAATTTAGTACTAGCTGTATTTTGTCACGTGTGTCGTGGCTCAGTCTGGTTAAAAATAATGATGCTGTTTTCCAAAAAAAGCATGTTTTTCCTCACACAGGTGGGATATCTATATGATAGTAGGCATATAAAAACATCCGCGTATTCAAATGCAACGTTGTGTCAAAATTTCAAAGCATTCGGTGAAGAACTTTCGGAGATTTAAGATTTTGAACAAACAAGCATTTCCATTTTTATTTATATAGATAATATTTTACTAAAAAAAATCGTTTTAGAGAAGATAATTAATTTATAAGTATTTATCTTTCAACGTTATCTAAGTAATGCTTATAGTAAGTATTCCCAAAAAGAGTAAAACACCCGATAGGAAGCTGCTGCTGTCGTTTATGTGTAAACTTTCATTTGTCTATGGTCCGAGGAGAAAATACATTGTAGACTGCTTCGTAAATTTAAATTGTAGCTTTCCCGCGTAGATGCAGTTCAGGTAATAAAACAAAAGAGAATATAACGCTGACGACGGTGTTGCCAGAAGGCAATATTGTCCACAGGGTGACGCTCGTAAAACCGCGGCAACATGACAACATGACACGGTTACGCCGGACGAATGGGTTCACTATCAAATGACTAAAAACAACATGGTTGCCACACTCATCCGCCTGGCAGTATATTTCTCAAATTTATATTATTTAATTACGACTTTGACAAATTCCCAAAGACGTGAACATTAAAACGCTGTAAAAAATAGTACACATTGATTTACTGGTCTTTGAGCTTGTTTGCTAATCAAATGCTGTAAATTTTGTCACATTATTTATTTAACAAACTTTACGTGGGCCGAGTGAAGTCACGTTCTGTATAACTTTTATTACAGATTATCAATCATGAATTTAAAATCTTTACACAATAATCCCAAAATGAAGTTCAAAATATGAGAAATGTCTACTTCTTTATCAATCAAACGTGCTCGTTAATACACAATTCTACATCGAGTGTTACATGGATTATTTCAATATTCATTTTAACTAATTCGGATAATTATTTTATCGTATCGACCCTAGAAAAAAAAAACGATGTAACCCACAAAAAATACATGAAGTATAAAAAAAACTTTTATTTAATGATTTAGGCCAAAGTAAAAATATTAAATAGTCACAACCTCCAAGTGTGTCAAGACTTAAGCTATTATTTTATTTACTTAATGTATTAATTTAATGAGTTATTTAAGAATAAAACCATAAATTTGATAAGATTGATTTTTCTCGGTCGCTGATTTCACTGGCTATCTTTTTTTTTATAACTTAATAGCCAAATTAATACACTGATTCAGCGTTTTCAACTTTTCATTCGCTTTTAATAGAACGTAAACGTGTCCATTTTTTTGTCCCAAATTACACAAATCATTCTGTTTCTAAACTTAGAGCCAAATTTAGATACTAATTCGACATTTTCAGCTCACATTCTTTGAATTTAACGTTTATTAAGATGTATGCATGTATTTTGATTGACAAAAAACAAGTATTTTGAGTAAACTGAGGGCTACGACCTCTTTCGTTTCAAGCGACGATATAAATCCTCCACAGAAGATATTAATTTTTTTATATATAATAAATAACACAATGCAAAAATTTTACGTGAATTGATTGTCAGTCGATTTACAAAATTAAGTTGTATCATACGATTAATACAGTAAATTATGAATAATTATGTTGTCAAAATAATATATTTAATCGGCTCATTAATTAATTGTAGAAAAAGTTTTCTTTCTAGCTATCTACAGTTGATACAATAGTTTTTGATAAAATGTGTCGGACGTTGGAGTGTTTATGGATAAAATAGAAAAGGATTCATAATTTTTTTATGTCAGCCAGTTGTTGTAAAGTAGGAGGAAATTAAAGGCTTTTTATGAAAAAGCTTTGGCTGACTTTTGGTGATAGCGTTATGATGACGGTAATAATATATCGTATTATATCGTTTTTTTTGTAGAATTAAAAAAAAAATATATGAAATACGTAAGAAGTATTCATCTTACAGCACCTTAAGAGCAAGAAGTAATTTTACGAAGGGACTCAAAGCTTGTCAGAATGTAAAGAAGCTTACACGAAAAATGCCTAATAAACGTCGGATTTTCCATATTTTCCTCACTCAAAAACACCGCGCTAAGTGGAAAATATAAAGGCAAAGTAAAACCGGAATCCCTTCTTAACCTCTGTCACTTTTCGTTGCGAGAACCCCCGTTAAAAGAACCTCACTGTAGGTATATTATTAATAATTGAATATCCATGAATCTCGTGTCTATATTATAATACTGTTGACAGAGTAAGAGCGTTTAAATATTACGGAGACGTTTGAGAGAACTCAAATTCCTGAAAATGTATTTCACTTACGTGTTCCTGTAATATTCAAGCCTTATAAAAATACACCAAATGCCACTTATAAGATACGTTGACGTAACTTATTCACTATAAATATTTTACTCAAAAAGCAAAAGGCTTAATGCGTAACTATTTTTGGTTTATAAAGTGGCAGACTGATATTATTTTTAGTGTGATGTAAAATAAATATTATTGACATTTAAATTCACTCCAAAGCATACGATTCTCTGTAAATGAAAGATTCATTGAGAGGTGTATTTCTAAGGGAGAATACTTGATATAGAACAAACTAATCATCGTTTTATACACGTATAATGATGATCCATATTTCTTTTAATATCATTTTTATGATAATGGAGTTTCAACTTTTTGATAATAAAACAAAAATTTCCATAAACTAAAAATAAAACCAAAATTCAAACGTCAAAAACATCAGCTGAAAATCTTTGTCAGGCAGTCTCAAAAATATCTCATTATTTATTTTGTTTTCTATAATATCGACTGTAGAAAGGAAAAGGAACGTAACCCTTAATATTTACAAGCTAGTTTTTTTTTCCAAATTACATTGCATACAATTTAATATACGTTCTTTCAAAAGGATGTAAACTGTAAATGCTGTATTCGTATATAAATTTATTCTTTAAGTGTGAAAACAAGGTGGCTGGTAAAATGTGCGACCAGGGAAAAGGACTTTGACATCAACTTTATTGATTTTTCTTAAATAATTTATTAAATTTATGTTAGACCAAGTAAATAAAACGTCATTTTTAGTCTTCGTGTACAAGATTGTATCTAATATTTTGTCTTTATTATTATTAAATTTGTTATAAAATTATTGAATAAACATTTTTGTACCTCCTGTAAATAAAAAATGTGCGTTACGCCCTTCTGCCTTTCTATTGTCGATATGCTTCGCTTTTATTATAATTTAACTTTATTAATAAGTAGTGCTTATTTTTACAAGGTTTTTTTTTAAAACCAAAATGATTTAAAAATTAACTTTTTAATGGCATGCATTGGTTTTATAACTATATATTGTATTACGGCTTGAAATGAACTTTATTATTAAAAATACTTTTATATTTCACGTTTTACAAAATTGCTCGTTACAATATATGAGAAACACGCAGCATCCGCCCTCTCTTTTGACGAATTTCCCGGGGTTTTCCCGCTGAATGGGAAAGTCCCGCGCGAACAACATGCGACCAGAATGAAACCCCCCGGACACAAAAAGCCTTTCAAAGTCTCTCTGGTCCATATTAGGGGCCACAAATCATTTTGAAAATGGGAAGGCGGGTCGATTGTTCAAATTTGTATGGAGTCCAAGAGGAACATCGCACTGTTATAAATTATTTGTACTAACCCACCTGGGTTTTTTATAGTTTTTACAGAGGATCGAAACAAGGGACTTTGTGCTTTGCGTCCGTTTGCCAAAAATCTTTATGTCCGATTGTGATTATTATTACATTTATAGTATACACCAAAGCTTTGCGAAAACTTCCAAAAGCTTTATAATACTAGCATTATTTTAAGGGTGTTTTTACACTTGATAATTTATTTTAACTCGCCCAATACTAATCCTCATTTCTTCAATTAAGTTGATGTTCATAAAAAAAATAAAAAAATATTTCATGAGCACTGTTTTCAAAAGCGTTTGTAAATGAAATTCATTACAATCGATATGATTTTATTGCATATATGGTACCTCCCCGGTAGCGTTGAGATGAGTTTGCACGTCTAGCAATTTAGAGAATGCGGATTAGATTCTTATATCTGTCAAATTTCCATAAAAATCAAAAAACGCAGAATTGGGTGTCTATTGGGTTGAGCAATTGTCTTAGATACCATTCTCGTGAACAAATAATCATTGACATCCCCGCAATTAAAGACCATAAGATCCATATGCTTTACCTTGGAAGAGAACATGGTATATATATATGCTATGGTGTTAACTGTTACATTACATTTCATGAATCTAATCTTCGTATTACAATTTTTGTAATTTTCTTCAGCAGTAAAGCTTCATTTTTGGTCAATCTAAATAATACATTCCAGTAAAATTTAATGGGAGATGACACTTTGCAATGTGAATTCACTATTTGAATAGAGATAGCTGAAGCGAAATATCTGGGACGCAAGGTAAAATCATATGCCGCCTGTTCATTGCATGCGTTCTGTCACTGAGGCTCTGCGGTTACGAAACATGGTACCCAGCATCGACCGAAAACAACCATATTCTAAGCTTCGTGAACAGATATCTGCGACGAAAATATAATAAGAGAACGGACCATGCAGCCACTAATCACTGACAAAGTGAAGCTTTAACGCTAGACCTAGTACGACCACATATTGCCGATACCTTAAGAAAGTTTTGGCATAACCTTCCTATTCTTTGGGTTGACCGGTTCTCAGCTTCCTAGAAGACTGCTAAATACCATCTATAGAATGTATTCGGTGGAGTTACAGGATGGTGATATGACCTGGGCGACAGGGATTCTTGGAGACGGCATGTGGTTTTCATATACTCCAATTAGATAGAGGATATGCAAGAAGAATTCTTTTATTAGCAAATATTTATGTGACATGCAAATTTTTCGCTAAAGGGCACATTTAGTCACTATTTGTAGATACTTTACAGTTTTATACAAATCAAGACTTTTATGGTTCAAACTTCAGTTTTGTTCATAATTAAATAATTACTGTTGTAATTAATATGTATTAACCATGTTTGCTTCAAAAGTGTAGCATATGGATCTACACAGTATGAAGATATCCCCTCCGAAAGTGGAGTACATAGATCTCATGCAATATGAGCAATTTAAAGACATATATTGACAGATTATTTTTCATGAAAATTGGCTGTCAGACAATTCCTCAACCCAATAACCATGGTTTTTAATATTCGACAGATGTGGGAATCAAGTGAATTGCAAGGCGCGCACGCTAACCTCTACATTATACACCACCGAGTAAACAGAAGGCTTTAGTGTTACAAATACAAATTTCTTATTTATTAATCTATATTATCAAATTTAATATTGTTTCCTTTAAGTGTTTTCTTATTAAAATTTTCTTCGTTATCCTTTTTGCCTATTAATTTTCAATCTATCGCAAAACTTAATCGTTTGTTTTCAATTTTCCACCAATAAACTAGGTCGTGTTATTTTACAAGTGCCTTGGTCAAAGGAAGGCATTGCCCACTTGTATAGCGTCACGGCGCTTGATGGGAAACTGTGCAGGAAATTTAATGAAATCGGAAGCTCGTTTCTTTTTTCTCAGCGGGCGTCCATTCGACCGGCGGCGCCGTCCCGACGTCTCCCCTGCGATAAACGTGGACGCTGTTTTAAATTATGTTTTTTTATCTATTGACCTCTTGATCGAAGGTGCATTGTAGTTACGTAAATATTATAAAATATTAATAGATTTTTTCATAAAATGTTCAGTGACTAATAACGCATTTAAAAAATATTGACGGTATTATTTACTGCTGTTTCTCCGCGCTTAATAAAGCCACTCCTGTATACACTTGGCTTACTTTAAACTAATAAACTACAATAATTTATCATTATTTATTGACAGTGGAAAGGAAAAAAGATGTAACCCAGATAGAACAAATATTATAGGAACCACACAAAACGCTTATTCAATGATGTTGAGCCAAATTTAAAACATTACATGAAGACTAAAACTGGTCTTTTATTTACACAACATGATATTAATTTGATAAATCATTCAGAAAAACGGTAAAATGATCTTAGTTTTTATTTTTCTCAACAGCTTTTATTCGATAATTAGAAGGTATACAGCTCAATATACGTTCTATCAAAAGGGTGTAAGCTGAAAATGCCGAATTCGTATCTAATTTTAGCTTTTAATTTTGAAAAAAGCACACTCTGTGAAACTTTCGACCAGGAAGAAATATTCACTAAATCAATTTTATTCGTTTTTCTTAAATAATGTATCAAATTAATAACATATTGAGTAAGTAAACGATCAGCTTTAGTCTTCGTGTAATGTTTTGACTTTGGCTCGACATCATTAAATAATCGTTTAGTGTGCCTCCTGTAAAATTGGTTGTATGTGAGTTACATGTTTTTTCGTTTCCACGGTTGATATATACAGTATATGTGAATGGCTCTTACTTAAAGTTATGTTATATCAAGAATAGATTAATTGTATCGCATAACAGTGGCAGAATAATGATACATTTTTATTGTGGATTTCGTTTCAATATATTTTCAATCATTTATAAATGTCCTGTAACTGTGATAAGGAAGAGAAATATTGTTATTTCAACTGGTATTTCAGATATCAGATCGTTGCTAAATCTCCCAAAATAGACACTTATTTGTACGAAATGTGAATGAAAACTTTAGTAACTACGTATATATCACTCCCATACAGTTTCTATTCAATTTGGTTTTATGAAACTTTCCATACGTATACCAGTGTATTTTATCGTGTTGCGTCATAAGCCTTTATCCATACATTCATATCCATGTAACACAGCGTTAATATATAATGGTTTTCTATTTCGCATCATTTATTTTCACCATCAGGGCATATGGAGGAAAACACGCCTTTCCTGCATCATATCAAAGCAATCAATCGACTCCTTTATGAGATCACTCCTCTCATAGGTGTACGGGAATGATATAATCCAAAAACAGATTTATTTCAATCCACCAGTTAAATGAATTCTTTTATAAAACACTGATCTAAACAACGTTTCGTTAATTATTCAGTAAACACAAAAAAATACTTTTTGGTTGTCATAAGCATTAATTTGTGGAAAAATGAATCAATTTCTTCGAGACATCTAGTGCATAAATGAGGCGATCAAATGCAAAACCGCCACTATCCACAAATGCAAATTGTTCAGTAA
>JAGVSQ010014193.1:0-10730 GCA_022683975.1 Rhyacophila evoluta
TTTAAAAAACCGACACAGATGGGGATTCGAACCCGCATTCCCCGGATCGTTAGACACACACGCTACCAACTACGCTACCGGGGAGACAAATGTTTAGATTTTTTATACTTTTTTTATCAAATATCAAATAATAAAATATTTCATCATATACTTAAATCATTATCACTATTTATTTCTCTATATTTATTTTACTCTTCTTTTATTTATTATTTAAGTTGTAATTTGAATATTCCACTTATTATAATATCTTCTTCAAATGCCAGTCTGTATTTTTTTAAATATTAATGTTAAAACAAAAACACCCAAATTGGTAGTACTCAAACAAAATAATATTCGGATCACATATAATAAAATATATGTTATTATCTAAGTCATATTGAAAGTTACCACCAAATAACGGAATTTATTGAGAAAACTGTCAATATAACGATATTCAAACTCGTGACTCATCGACCCGATATTAAATGCGCTTGTTTATGTTCTCAAACAATACATCGAGAAGAGTGAATCTAGTCTGTCGAATATTTGAGAGTCACGATTTCTATATTTACGCGTTACCTTGAAAGAGTTTTATGCACTTTACCTTAAAGAGTATCGATCATTTTTATCGGACTGTATCAGATTCTTTGAGCATCCATCAGTCAGAAGCAGAAAATAAAGTCGTTAGCATCTACTTATTTATTTTATTCACAAAGAGTTCAAAAGAAAAAACGGCATCTGTTTTTTACACAGCGAGGTATTTATTTTTTGACTGAAAAATTCTATCAATTCCTTCTAGGATAAATCAATAACAATAAAATTGTTTAATGTATAATATCAAAGACCGCAAAATCAAATTATTTTCGTAGTGATAATAAATTTATATTACAAATTATATACATGTTTTTTTTTTACATTCGGTTCTGAAATATAAGAATCTTAAATCACGAATTAAAGACTCCCAAAATTCTAATAAACTCACACTTATAATTTTTTTTTTTTTGTACAATGTTCGCTCCGAACTTCGAGCATATGGATCTACACAATGTGAAGATATCCACTTAGAAATAGGAGTATATGGATCTCCGAAATATGAAGACGTCTTCACAGATTATTTTTCACGAGAATTGTGTGTCAGATAATTACTAACCCAATATGCATGCAGTCCTGCATTTTCGGATTTTTAAAATCCGACAGATGGGGATTCGAACCCGCGTTTCCCGGATATTATATATAATTATACTTTCCTCACTACTCTTTTGGGTACATACCAAATATCAAAGAACTATTAACGAATTCAAAGTGAGCCATAATAATAATACAATACTTTTTTTAATAGTTATGTTATAGGTAGAATCTCACATTTGAATAGTTATATACAAACAGTCTGTATAAATAAACGCTTAAAATTTAGTAATTATATATCAATCAAATCAAATTGTTTTGGTCACTATCATTCAAACATAATATACATGTATGTCCATAAATCCATGAGTAATGCGCATGATCTACTTATGTCTTAATTTTAAAATTTCAGTTTAAAATGCCATAATATTTCTCACTGATCAGTTGTATATATGCGCAGTTGCCTTGTGTGTGAATCACATTATGCGCATTTGTCTGGTTACTCTTTTTCATTATTTTTTCTCTATCAATTTTCATCGTCAACACATTCATGGCATTAATCTTCCGCAGCTCACCTACCCAATCCATCTCTTTCATCGTCTTGATACCGACGACAATGTTATTATTATTCTACAAAAATATATTATAAGATAAACTTCCATACAATAATACGTCGCGATAATACGAACTTCGACAATATGAAGATATGTCAATAGATTTCCTCAACGTTCAAAAAATATAAAGAGTAACCTTTTGAAAGATATGTTTTGGATTGATTTATTTGTGAAAAAGCTTCATTGCGAGGTTTATAATCCATGATTTAAAAGCTTCTTTAATATTGGATGAAATTAAAACTACAATTCCAAAGAATTTACTCATCTTTCTGTAGATAAAATAAGATGTTTGCATGTCTGACAGTAGATTAAATCTCAGCACATGTGAGTTGTTATGAAGCGCGATCAACAGGTAAGATAAATAATTGGCGAATCGTCTAGAAAACTATAAAGTGTGTTTATCCAATATATCCGCATGTACAGAAAATAAAACTCACATCACTCATCACTTACATCAACTATTTTATTTGCACAAGGTGTATACAATATGTTTTTCATCTAAATTAACATTCGTCCTTTATATTAAATAATATAATATTCCGAAAGAACCGCCAATCGTACATAAATAGTATCTACATTTTTATCTCTATATTTTTTACAATTAAATGTTTCATATTTTAATGGGTGCTGCATCAGTCGCTGACTGAAAATCGTAGGCCATTTGATTTCAAATGTACGAATAAAACAACTGCTTGGGGGTGTCTTAAAATTCTAATATACAAAACTGAGTGGTAAATTAATTAAAAATAATCTGTCATAATGGAACACCATATTATTTAGATACGTATGATTTATATTTCGAGCAGACGTGCTATAAGAATAAGCAGTTAAATGTTTAAAACATTAAAAAGTGCATAATGCTATAAATGTGTATTCAATATACACAGTATCTTCTATTATAGTAGAATATATACTTATAAGTATGAATTCTTTGTGAAAACGAAATGTAGATTTTAGCAACAGCTATCTAAGCTTTGAAAAACTTCGGTTTTAACGCTGTTACTGAAAAGCTTCTTAGAGCATTTTAATCTTTTTTGTGGAAATTCAAGGTGGTTTTTTACATATTGGCGACAATAGAGTTAAAATTATCATACAGTTTACTTAAAGTGTGTGATAAATTAAGCCAAGCTATAAAAAAATTGTCAAAATCGATGTTGCAGACTACTACGATGACAAATAAGTGAGACGTATGAATTAGAAATAATATATTAACACAAATGTCTAACGAAAAAGTTCGAAAAAAAAGAAACGTTTATCTAGATAAATTTCGTGTCGTATTGATATCTGTAAATTTACTGATTGGCAGGAATAAACAGCTCTTTTTAAAACAGTGATTGATGAATTATAATTATTATGCATCACGATATCCGTTTGGGTACAAGAAAATAAATTGCGATTAAATTAATATCAATCGGATGTAAGAAAATCTCTTTGCTTGTAGTGTTTTAACGAAGACAGATAAATATCAGAAATAGTAAAATCAAACACGTATAAATAAATCTTGCAATATTTATTCGATTGTGTTTGCATAATGCGCAAAATACGCACACGCAAGATCGCATTTCTTCCAGACCGAGCCATTAATATTCTATTTCTGCTTTTGAATGCGGTATAATAATATTCGTCATAATTATATGTACACCTACCACCTGATATTCACGCAAAAGTCTAGATTGATGTAGAAACGGAAAATATATAAAATATTGGCACTAAATACTATCACCAAAGTGCGTAAATGACAGGTCACATTTAATACAATTTAAAACACACGTAATGTATTTTTTAAAATATAAATAACAAAGAACGAGTAACAAAATCAAGTAATAAATAAAAAACAAATAGTGAAGTGAGGTAATTTTTTGAATAAAGAACATTTTTTTCTTAAACCAAACAAACTTTCATACAACATAAACCGAATAAAACTTCATTGTAACCAACTTCACATTTAACCTAATTGAAGCACCTTTATCTTTGTGATATTAGCAAACTACAGACATACCCGATGTTGTTTATTGAATTGAAAATAGCGTCATAATATTCGATTTAACGAAATATTTCTTATGGCGCCACAAACTTCGCTATAAAGAAATTGTACGTACCTTGTGGTAAGCATATAACCATAATCAATAAAACTAAAGCCACATTTCAAAACTCATAGATCTTATGATTTTATTTTAATAAAGAGTATGAAATTAACTACAAACTTTCAGTAATTTTGTTAGAAATTAAGATAAACTTCACAGCCATAGTGCTGTTACAACTTCACCTATAATAATCAAATATATAACTGTTGATAGCCAATGGTATACTTCCAGAAACTACTATCACGATGACTTAGGGGAACTGGCTTTTAATGAAAAATATAAATAAAAACATAATACACAAATCTTAGATTGAAGTATATAACATACTACACATTACACGTTATTTTTTTCCTTAACACAAAGTTAATTTATTAAAATTTACAGTAAAAATTTGCTAGGTAACTAATCAAAAGTTTTATATGGCAATCGAATATTCATATCATCATAATTATGTGACCATAAACAAAAAAGTTTACGTAAATTAGATTTTTTCATCAAATTGGAATTAAATTTTATAAAACGTAACGAAATTTCGATTTGTTTATTTCATAATCGACACATACAGGCGTACCAACCTAAAATGTTTCCAGTGACAGAAGAAAAAATAAAGCGAAATCGCGGGAAAATAATATGGGCATTAATGAAATAAATAAGAAAGACGCCGCAACATGACGTTGCTCCTAATCAATCGCTCTTTGATCTGACTGTTGGGGGATCAGGCCGCTAAACTTGACAAAACTTATCGAAAAAGCAATTTATTATGTAATAAAAAAAATCTTCGCCTTTCTCCGAATTTCGGTGTGAGTGGGTGTGTTTCCCTTGTAACTTTCATTTCGCTGTATAATATTGCAATAAAATAATTATAAATACTCCCCCCTTCAATATAATTAGTATATATCGATGAATATTAAAAATTGTTTTCAACTAAAGTAATTTTTCAGGAGAATATATATTTTCAAATATCAAATAATTACTACGGTAATATTTATACTTTCTTGAATTACAATAGTTTAAAATGTAATTATGTATAGCAGTATACGAAATAGCTGTAAAATCTTTACATTTTTCTATAATAATTATTATCTACTTCATTTATAAAATATACTTAGAATTTTATTTCATTAGATATGTATTCCATAAATTGTCTTATACTTTTATTATAATAACTTTTTACGTTGAATTACATTTCTGTTTTAACCATATGCTATAATATTTACTATAATATTTTATTTCATTTATATGAAAGTGTTTCCGGTACATTTATATAATATTATAATTATAGTCTTAACTTTCATATATTTTGGCATTAATATACTGAATAGTTTTGAAAGACAGTTAAATTAATCAAAAGTATATTCTATATAGTATTTTACATAAAATTCGTATATGGTTTCACTGCCCGAGGGATGTTTAAAAAGTGGGCAAACAATGAACAACCGGCATGAAATGGCCGCCCCTGTTTTCAAATAATGAATAAATACGAATAAAAAAATGCACACGAAACAAACCAAATGGGCAAACAAATGAAGAGACAGCAGCTAGCATGGGAATAAAATTTATTTTCAACGACTGTTTTATAAAAGAGCATTTCACAAAGGGGTAGCAAAAATCACAAGGATGACATTGATGTTTACGATATTCTAATAATTACATCATTTCAATAATTAGTATATCAGCAATTTTATATGCGTGATCCTCGCTTTCATTTTTACCAAGAGAGAGAAATTATGTATTCATTGATTATATTCCAATTTCGTAATACTTCATAATATCTTCCACTAAGATTGTTATGCATCTCTGTTCAACCGCTCTCCGAGCATTTTCTCTTAGTTCTCTCTATTCGGCTAGTTATAATCATCTTAAATACATCATTTTAAACGCCTTCCGTCAATCTTATCCGGAAATGGTATAAAAGTCATTCTCCCGAAAACAGTTGCAGCTGGTAAATCTTCAAAAACATTATTTCTTTTATTTCTAACTTCTCGAGTATTCAGGTTTGCGAGATATCTACTAGCTTGAATGGTTAAACACATTAACTTATGAATACCGAACAGTCCAACTTCAATGCATATTAGGAACTGCTCGATCGTCTTAATTTTCCTATACACTTAAATCTCTAAGTAGTGATTTTCTTTGACCATCAATAATTTTGTTTTTCATGTTAGTATTCGTGTATTTTAGAATAATATTCTTTTTCCTAAAAAATGTAATTCAATTGTTTTTCATATTCCTATTTTTCACACTTTCTTTTATTTTGACAAAGCTGCTTATAAGATGACTGATTGACCTTTCAAATAAATCCGTATATGGGGAATAAGACAAAACCATTTTCCCTTGGGGATCTTTCCCCAAGCTACCGCATTTTCTTTCGTGTGCTCTGGTTACCCTCACAAAACGAGCGAGGAGAGCGGGACAAATGTCATCACTGGGTTGCAGTCAAATAAAATAAAGCTTAAAAATGTACCTACGCTAATGCGCTTTGTTCAACAAACCGTGTTTGACCCAAAAAGGTCGAATCACTGTCTAATATAAAATAAGAATGTAGAAAAAAAAGGAAATATATCGATATATACTCTTTAGAGAATATAAAAAATATTTCCAGGATAAGATAATGTCTCTTTTTCATTTATAGTATGTTTAATTTTCATGTATAATATTTTTAAAGACACATTTAATTGCATATTGTCGAAAATTAAATTACAATACAATTTAAAAACATGAACAATTTTTATTGCTTATCCGACACAACTGTCCAGCATTTTAATTTGTATAATTATACAATTTTCACGTCGATTAGTTGTTGTTTAAAAGATCTCAACTCGAAGACGATGATATTGAAACACAATGTCGCTGGATACAAAGTCAAGAAAATACTAAATATATATGTAATATTTAAAAAAACAATTAAATAGCTTAAAATTGTAGGCTGGTATTAAAGGTTATACAAATGACTACTAGTATTATAAAGAAAATTGCACGCATTTTTAAATAGAGAGCGGCCCGGGAATTCATCGACGATGTGTATTGCGGGTATTTTTCGACAATTTGTGGATATTGTAATATTTTCCTTTATTCTACCGCTATAGGTTAACTCCAACCATACTACCGTGCATATAAAAACAGAGGGCATAATATATGAGCCAACAGCGAGGGTTGATATATTATTTCACTCGTAGGTCATCCGCGTTCCCTTCGACAACGTTTTATCTTGAAGTTTGACAGGATGTGTGATCTGTCGGTAATGCAGAAATCTGTTAAGTAGACGTGGTTTATTATGCATAATGGTTATACATGGTATTTTATTATAATAGCAACATTTAATAATATATTTTTTTTTGAATTGCAGTCATTTCGATACATTCTTCCTTCTTCCAAATTACGGTACAAAATAATCACAAAATACTCAATAGTAAAAGATGTCTATCATATTTTTTTAAGCAATTTCTTATAAGCTGTCTTACTTTGCACCTTAGTAAAATTTAGTTACTTCTTGATCCAGGTAAATGTAACAAAGTTTACCTTGCCTCAAATTTGAATACACCGATTTTTTTTTTAAATATTTTAAAATAAATATCACAAGGCCGTATAATTTCACGATGTATAGGGAACGATTAGTTGTTGGTATTTTTAAATTAAATATATAAAATGCTTGAGTTACAAGTGGTAAAGGGCTGACGGTTAGAAGTATCCAGTTATAATAATATTATCTTAGGTTTGATCCAACGTCAATCAGTTGATTTAAATTGCTGTATCTCAAATTTACACGTCTATTTTCTGTCCATTTGATATTATAATATCTCTCTCGCTAATAGAGAATAATCGCGCATGTTGTTTTTATATTTATGACAGCTTTTCTAACGATTCTGTTGAAATAAAACCTATGACGCGAATATAAACGACTCCAAGCATCAAAATAATATAGGACGTGCAGGGAGTTTATGAAGTAACTTTAGGAAGTATATAAGTAACTTTATATCTGCGATATATTGCTCGAAGTGTATATTACAACTATATCAATTATTCAATTTAAATGATTAATATTTCTCATAAAAAATATCCATCATGAATATCAGATTAATTTATAATATATTGTGAGCTTAAGGCGGATAATTATGCAGCGTTTTATAATAATATAAGTAACGTTTTAAGGTGCTTTCTGTTACCAGTCAAAATGGCCAATATTCTGGCATAGGTATTTTAAACATTGGAATACCATTAAATAATTAAATAGATACACTAATTATCTATTAAAGTATGAAATGGTATGAAAACATTTTTGTATAAGTTAAATTATCAAGTATTCGAAGCCTTATTATGTTGATTGGACATACTATACAGATAAATAAAGATAATGTTAGATAAAGGCACCATGCATTTTTATTTCTTTATTCATCCCAACCTCAATATGATATAGTTGTCATTGATAAAGTATCTCATTTACAAAATAATCTACAATATATTGTATATATACTAAGATCCTCTGGCGTTTTTAAAATAGCGTCATTGCAATCATCGCCAATTCTTAAAAGTAATACATCTCGATAATGGAAAGAAAAAAGGACGTATTCCTCAATTTTTCAAAATAACGTTCATTCTATTGTGTAATCAGCATTTATATATCTTAATGCATGTTCTATCAAAAGGATATAAGCTGAAAACACCGAATTAGTGTCTAAGTTTAGCTTTAAGTTTGAAAAAGTAAAATGGCCTGTGAAATTTTTCAACAAGAAAAAGGGCTTCCACCTTATCAATTTTACTATTTTTTTAAAATAAATTATTAATTTAATACAATATTGAGTAAATAAAGCACCAGTTTTAGTCTTTGTGCACTTCAAGGATTTTCTATGTAATGTTTTGACATTGGATCAAAATCATTAAATAAACGTTTTTTGAGCCTGCTGTATATTTTCTTACATGTTGGCTACGTCTTTTTTTCTTTCTACAGTTGATATTTAAAATTATCTAATACTATAATTCGATACCTAGAAATATTCAGGAATTTGAATAATTAAATATTATTGTAATTATTAAATAACAAGTGACCATTTCTTATATTAAAATGTACAGTGTCTTTAAAGCATTACAAAAAGATGAATAAATTATGATTACCTACTGTATTATATTTAAAAGATAATATAATATACGTAATACTGTAATTTTAAGAAAAATATTTTACGAGTAGTCTATCACATGGCCTCATTATAAATCACGGATAACTTTGAAACAATTTGACAAATTAACGAATTTTGAAGAAATCTCTACGCAAAATTGAAACAATAAATTACGAGTTCTTCTTCACCGTGTGTATAATGTATATGTTCCAGGGATAAATACACAGTTATTAATAAAAAAAAAAGTTGTCGGGAACACCGGCGATGTATTAAAATAAGATACCCGAATAACCAAAATAGATTTTTAAAGAATACAGCAGTACAAGAATAAATGTAATATTCTCGTATAGTCGTATATATTTAGCACAGCGTTACAAATTAATATATTTCAGTTATGTTTTTTTTTCGTGTGTGTGTGGATAAGATTCAAATCACCATCAAGGTCCTTCGCGACTTCAATTTTCGCAGTGTGGAATTATTTTTCTGGCACGTGAGGCAATTAATTTTGTTAACATTTTAATTAAAAATGCCAGCAAGCGACGGGTTACCTGTGAATTTCTATTTTTTTAAGATTACATATGTAATAATTTAAATAAAATATATCAAATTAAACAAGATATTTCATAGCGTTTTATATAAATACTAACTATATCACACAGCTCTACCTGGGATTGATTTAAAAACAATCTTTATTCGAATTACTTTGATTCATTCCGTTATTGAATTTCCTTCCAATACTGCATACAATCTTTTTAGTCTCTCATTTATCATCGGTGATAATTTTTAAAGTTTAAATTAAACTAGTTTACTTATAAATATCAACCAAAATGACATGTGAAAATTTCATGTCGCTACTTTTCACCGCTTGGGAGGAGTTTCTGTGACGGACGTACATACACATGTAGTTTCTATTTTATAATATAGATTTACTTTTCTTACTTTTACTTATAAATAAAAAAAATAATTTGTTGTTTTAATATTAGCTACTGCCTGTATAGAGAGGAGACAAATAATTAGGGATATCTGATTGGTTTAATAACGAATATAATCAATTTTATCTCTATCTAAGATTATCCTTTTATTATATATCTTCATCTATCATTTTTTTTATTTAAAAAATGCAGCTGTAATACCAATATTATATAATGAGAATAGGTGAACACCGTAATTAAAATTCTTGATATAATGTTAGAAATAATATTTCTTGATCGTCGGTGTATATCATGCAATAAAATATGTATATAATAAAAGTAGCAAGACTAGATGAAGTTAGCTAGATTGTGTCAGGACAGGTTGATAGTTCTACGTAAACACTTATTTAAAGGCGTGAAAGATATAAATTAAAAACATTTATAAACTTTCGCCCGTTTTCTATACAATGATATCAACTGAATGAATTGGTCGCGTACGTTTTTGCAAAGCAAAATAAGTACATACTAGTTTCGCGAGGAGTTAACAAACATGGAGGTTACCCAGTTTCACTACCAAACATGCATTCAGTCTAAAAATGGATATTCTCGAAATCCGTTATATTGTATTGATGCTAAAAAGAATGTGAAAGATAATTCTAATACATTTCAAAATAATCGTTCGACTATACAAGTATATTATTACAGCTATTTAAATATTTTACAAAAAAACCGAATAAAAAATAACATTTCATTCTGCAATAAAACCATAGTAGGCGTTTCGCACTTGTATGATAATTGTAAATTTGGGCGGAGTCTCTTTAATTATATATTATATTAAATAATTTGTGTTTCTCTATCTGAAGTGAATAAGAGATGGGGCACGCTGGTGTCAGGTATGGCAGATAG
>JAGVSQ010014195.1:0-10729 GCA_022683975.1 Rhyacophila evoluta
TTTTTTATATTTTAATATGTTTGTTATAACCATATGTATATCGTGTTGTCAATGTTTTAAACTTATAATTTGTAATGTTACAACACGTATAAAGTAAATAAATGATCGGTATTAATGTAGCGTTTCGTTTTTCGGTTGTAATATTCTATATACATACTGGTAAATAAGACCCATGAAGCTGACTGTTTGACGAATGGTTGTAGACTGATCGATAAGGCAGGCTTGTCTTCCATGCCTATGTTAAAAAAATCCATATGCCCGCCCCAAAAGTGGAGCATTTGGATCTCCACAATGTGATTAACATGTCTTTACACATTATTATTTTCACGATAAATGTTTGTAAAGTAATTAAACACTTACCCAATAGTCATCCAGTCTTGAGTTTTTTGAAAAATTCGGGAGATGCTGGGATCAAGCCATCAATCCTTGGATCCAAGTACGCACGATAATTTATCGTCTGTATCGCTAATTATTTGCCCCCCTCTGTCTCTTTCTCTCAGTAATAATAATAATAATTTACTATTTTTAATTCATAAATAAAACAATAACAGATTTTAAATATTTTTTATATTATCCTCGATATTTGAACATGTTCTAGGGTAAAAACATAATTTGGGAGGTCTACAAAACGTGAATTTTATATTGTTCTAAAATATTACAGTTTACTTATTAAACAAACCTAAAAATATACTTTTGAGTTTGAGTTTGATGACGCATTATAATTAATACGGTATCACTTCTCTATAGCCGATCAACGTGCTGGATAAAATACTGTTGATCTATTCTGACAGCAATATTATAAGAAAGGGAAGTAGATATTGCCTATAAACTAAAAATAATTTACTAAATGAGTTACTAACGTCGTCTGCCTGCGCCACCGATTGTAAAAAGCAGTAAGAAACTGACCAGGGCAGACAACTAAATGAAAAAAGGCCATAATGAATGCAATGACCATAATTTCATGATCTACAATCAAGCTGATGATAGATTAGAGATATCATTGACATTTCGACATCTTAATTCTATTGTCTCATCTTCGAACAATATCGATGCGTATATTCCCGGGATTCCTCGCGGTTCAGATCTCAATCGAGATAAGAAATTCATTCTAATCCCGATTTGTTTAAATATTCGACGCTTGTTCGCGTTTCGTTTGAAATCTTTATCGGCGAGTTGAATACTTTTAATAGGGCCAGAATGACTGGAAATATATTAGCGAGCTTCTCTATCCATCAAGTGACTGTGTACATATTTTTTGTGGCTAATTATTTACCAACAAAAAACTGGTAACTAGACTGTGATCTGTAATTTAATGTTATACACAAAACGTAACCGACATTGGGTGTGTTATATTATATTAAATTGCATTAGAGATATAAATCTATGTCAGTCAATTTAGAGAATAATTTTATTCATTATAATTTATTTATGAGTGACGAGTAAGTGATCTCAAAACAATTAGAGCCACTATTATTTTTATATCCCAATAAATAAATTGTATCGATAATGAGATTATTACTGATAAAATTAATTGATCATTATTCTGCCATCAATTATATGTTTTACTGGTTGATTATTTTTATCAGGACACCGTCGAGACAAAAACATTAAATAGTTTTTTTCTCAAGGCGTTGTAGTTGATTATTCGCCAGAGGAATATTAATGGAGAGCCACTATCATGTATAAATAACTTCATAACTGAGATACTCATTCGTTTTGGCAACTTTTTAAGCAAAAAGAACAACGTCAATTCCATTTGAATTGGCGTTATTAATTGGCGCTCGATTGCATTTTTGTCCCCTATGTATGTTGCATCCCATTCAATTATAAGTAGCTTGTCAATCTTTCAAATTTTGACAGTGTCGTGTTTTTATAATGTTTAGGTAAAATGATGATTAGCCCCTGTCCAAAATGCAGCTACTAAATTAATGGGTTTGCCTAATGTAGGCAAGTTTATTTATTATTTTTTAGCCATAAAACCATATCAATTATGAAGAAATATCAGGTATAATGATTATGTGGCTTACAAAAGTGTCATAGTGATATATTTAAGTAGACTAACGTTTATAGCATCAAAATGTAAAAAAAAAGATTACATCAACGACATAAAACAAAATATATTTGGATGATCAGAACCTTTGATAACTGAACACTGAGGCGTAATGCACTCCTAAAACTTCTCCTGTCACAGACTATGAAGAGGCAATTATTAACATCCCTAAAAATATCTTTAGCAGATTAAATTAATTACCATAACATTCAGTATTTTTTTTAAATTCTGATAGAATTAACTTAACTGGAAGCAGGATATTAATGTGTATCAACTTTTTAAGCTATCAGGAAATCTATCCATAATAAATTGTTATTTGTTTTCTGTAGGAATGCTATCTAAGTAAGTCGAATGCGTTCATCAACGAAAAGGGCGTATGTTCGACTAAAGTGCGACCTCTCATCATTATCGGTGGGATTATATTATACTTATCGCCACTGAAGATGATCCGCGACGTTTCGTTCTCTTATCAATTAATATTCATTTAATGATTGATAGTAAACTTTAGAACATGATCCGTACTATTTTTTTACCCGGCTGTAATAATGGATAGCGTTTTTCTCAAATTTCTCTTATATATATTATTTATTACACAGCCCAGGAACCTAATGCATCAGCATGGATCCAATCGCTGACGTTGTCACATTGTTATACAAGATCTTTCAACAATTATTATTTGGTGTGGTGAATAGTGGGATTCTGAATACACCAGACAATATTCTTAATACTTCGATTTGATGATTTATTTTCGAAAAAAGATTCTGTGGCTAAACAAAAAGAATCTACGTACTTTACATGGGCATTTAGATCTTTTTTAATTTCTTTAGATTATTTGTAAATCACTAAGTGACAATTGGTTTCGTGACATATGAACAATTTCAAAATTAATATATTTTTTTTGTTTAAAAATAAATGTTTGTCCAACATTACACGCGTCATTAGAAAATATGGATCAATATAAATATAGTGAAACATAATTTAATTAATAAGTCACGTTACGAGAGTTGAACTCTACCAAACCTTTTAAGGGAGCAGTGCATTCTTCCTTTATATAAAATTGAGTGTGGTAACCTGTTCCAATACAACAGTGGAATATTTTCGTCAAAAAATCGCATTAATCATGGACCTTTTTTACTGCCCAATGACTTTTTTTCACTTATAAGGGTCGATTAACATTCATAAATATAACTTGATTCTTGGTTACCACATAAAATCGATTTAAAAGAAAGGAACATACCTACCTATCATCGAAAGAATTTCGTTTAACATGTAAATAAATTAAAATCATTTGACAAAGACAGGTGATACAAAAACGTTTTTTAACCGAAAATGGAGCATATGTTACTTATAGAGTGTGAAGATGATCGCTCCAAAGATGGTGTATATGTATTATGCAGTTAGAAGATATGTTTTGACACATTACTTTTCACGAGAATGGAATGGAAAGTGGGAATCGAACCCGCTTTAATCGCGGCCACCGCTATTCACTCACTATTTACTATTCGCTCGCTATTCACTATTCGCTCACAAGGCCGATAGGTCTCAAACTACCACCATCTGTATCATAAACCACGAAATGTTAGATACCACTATTTACTCGACGCATTTTTATAGCTGTCGCTTTTCATTATTTTAGTATTTGTGTATTATTAAAAAAAACGTCAATTTTCAGTATTTATAATCTTGATGTTTGTCTATATGCATTTCAATTTAAATGTGTTAATTTTAGAACAACTGTAGGCGGCATGGAATTTTTCAATGATATTTTGATTGAATAATTTATAGAACTAGATTTATCGAGGATTTATAGTGAATAGTGTGTATTGAACAGTAACGTTTGACAAATCCGGGTCACTAAAAATGATGTAAACAAAAATATATTTCTACTGAAATATAGTATCAAATGCTATGTAAATCATTAGCTAACATTGTGAAATCACTAGATTCAATGCCATGTTGAAAAGAAAAAATAGACAAAAGAGAAAAGAAGTTATTTAATTTATGATTGAAGCGGACAGGCCGACAACCACCCAAGTAAAAACGAAAGAGGAAAGCAATCCTCAAGATGGAAAAGTATCCCATGTAAGTATTGACACAGGAATTTTGAGGATCAGCCCGTTGCACTGATAACAGTTCCTGAAAGAAATTCTCAAGACGGTATTTTATATAGCCGTTGTCTCACTGTCAAATTATATTTTTTAATAATTTCAATTTTACGATTACATAATTACATATTATGTGATTTTGTATAGGAGCAGTGACTGATTATTTTATTTTTTTCACATTTTTTTTAATACCGAGGGTATAAAACCCAAATAAATTTTTTATATTTCGGCTTTATGACTCAAAAATATTCGTCAGCATGAGTAGCTAGCTAGATATTCGACGTCTTACAGCAAGTAAAATCTGATGAAATTTGTTTTCTATTTTGCATTTATTTGCACTTGCAGAAGACGTCTAAGCCACAAATCGATTTTTTAAATTCTATTGCATATAATGCTTTGAAAACATCAATACTTTAATAGGGCAAGATATCCAATCAGATTTATACACCCAGATGAGAAAATTACTGTTTTTTCTAATCCGCATAGTAGCAATTTACAAAAAAAATATCTAAAAAAACGTTCATGCGATCTGAACGTTTTCGGCTTTGAATTTTAAATATAGCTTATTACAAATAATTTTTTGACCACACCTAATTTAAATTATAATAATTATCATAATTCCACTTATATATTCCATTATAAATACTACAATTCTATTATACAGTATCGATATATTGTTTTATATATGAAAATGCATTAGATGTAATCAATTCCTATGTTTTATGGGTAAAAAACAATATAATAATAATAAAAATCCACGCAAAAAGACATCAAACTTTTAACTAGCAGAAGACACAAAACATTTTAAGCGTTTAGATTATCTAAGTCTAATCTATCTATTAATCAGAAAATACATAGTATATACAATAAAAATATTTACATTTCAAGTCTTAATTGTATAAAATATATAAAATCTTCCTTTGTTTCTGAAATATTGCATATTGATAGATTGTGGCTTGGACGTATTTTGCTTAACTGAATTCAGTTAATATCCTCATTTATTTATTTTCCAATAAACAGGTCATAGTCTTCGAGTTTTCACGCACGTACGTAAAAATCATGCAATTCGAGAACACGATAACTCTTAAATACATTTGATCGAGAAACGATTCACAAAGTTTCTTCAACTTCTTCTTCTTCTTTCATACACTTATCTCATCTATGCCTTTTCTAATTTTCTGCCCTCATGCAATCAAAGTTGTACGCACATTAAATTAATAGTATTGGCAAAACATTTCCTAGATAAAGAGGAAGAAGAAGAGATTATTTATGCGTGTTTTTCCAGACTTTTAAAAGGATCAACCTTTTCACAAAGCCAATCGCAATGCACGTGTTCCTAACTCAAAATGTATTATTTTCTACAGGTGTCATTTGTTATCAAGTTGACCGAATAAAATATTTTACCCTCGCTTCTCACGAAAACCTTAGAAAACAAAAAACAGAGTGCTCAGGAAATTAGTTGTCTTTCCCCTGTCGCTACGTCTTCACACCAGCTATGAGCATGTATGATACGTATACTGAACTTGAAGTACCCTTTAAAATGCAGTGAAAGACGAAGATATACCTACTAGAAAAAATATTTATTATACACGAATTGTGTTAATTCCGAGTAAATTTTAATCTGAGGGTCATCGATGTCAGCAATACTTAGATGGACGGATTCCAAATGACAATTCCGCTATACACAGTACTTTATAATATGTAAATTTACCTATTACATGGATGCATACTTCTAAAACGGAGTTATTTGGTTGTGATTAGAGATTTTTATCGAGATTGCTTTTTGCATTTCGAGAGCATTCTCGAAAATTTGTATTAATATTAAATTACAAAAAAAAAAAATTGCGATGTTCCTGCTGAATTTCAAAAATTCTCGATTTTCTTGAGATTTGCAAAACTGCAAAAAAACGTGATTTCTCAGTCTCGAGAATATAAAAAAGTCGAAAATTCACAATCACTAGTTGTGATGTTCCATTAATTTCAAAGCACTGTATATTAAATACGAGAACATGTAATAATAAAGATAAAGAAAAAGAAATAGAAAAAAAAACCAACCATGATAATAATTGAGGTTGAGAATTTTGAAATGTTTGCGTCGTGACTTCTTCACGTTGAACCATTCATACAAATTAATATTATACTCAGATCAGAAAAATCATCCCGCATCGAGAGGAAGATTAATTGATTGTATCAATTAGAATATATATATATATAAATATAATATTAGGTTTGCGTTATCCATCAGGCCACGCTACTTTAATGATGTTATTTTATATTTTATTGTTGAGGTATCGCCGCATCGTAAGTCTTGAAATTCTTTCAGAAGAACAGACGACTAAGTCGATGCGAGGTTCCATTGAAAATGTTTCGATACAAAACCTCTATATAAATTAAATATTTATTAAGTAATTGAAATTGACAATTATTTTCAATAAAATGAGCGTTTCGGATTCTTACCGAGTAAATCTATTTATTATATTATTATTGTCTCCCTGGTTAGCGTCGTAGTTGGCAGCGTGCTGGGTAGCAATCCGGGGAATGCGGGTTCAAATCCCCATCTGTGTTGGATTTTAAAAATATGAAAATGCAGGACTGGATGCCCATTGGGTTGAGCAATTGTCTGACAAACAATTCTTGTGAAAAATAATCTGTCAAGATGTCTTCGCATTGCGGAGGTCCATATACTCCATTCTCGGAGTGGATATCTTCACACTGTCTAGATCCATGTGCTCCAATTTGGGAGCAAGCACGGTAAAAAAAAATCTATTTAAAATATTCTCTTTCAAATTATTTTTTTCTTCCTTGACCAAACCTTACAATTATTATGCTAACAAAAACGATCATTTAGACGAAAAACTTATATTATATGAAATAAAATCCACGTGATACAATCAAATAAAATACACACGAATTTTAAATTAAAGTTTTCTCTCTATCTTGAACTTATTTTGACATGACAAAACTGGTATTAAGAAAAATTGTATACATGTCGAAGATATCGAGGCTCAACTGTTATGGAACTCAAATGACATATTATAAATAAATAAATTTATATTAATTATTTTTCATGGCGCAGATAAAACTTTTAATGAACTTGTTTTAAAATAAAAATTAGTTCGCTTCATCAATTTAATAGTCTGTGTTGATTGTTAACGTTAACAAAATGATAATTATTTATCCACGCCCGATATCATGTTGTATCAAAGATTTACTAAATCGATCGAATAGGTATCATTTTGTATTATATTATACTATAGATATTGTAATGTAGTCGGTTCACTTCGAATGTAATCTCGATCTTCGTAATCAGACCGGAATCAGGTTTCGCTAAACATTTTTTTCGCTTCTTAATGAAACGTAATCGGTGCTAATAGCCATGCAAATTTGTAAAGAGGCATTCAAAATTCACATGTAAGAATAATTATTAATTTATAGGACGACGTTCACTTTTAATCAGATTAGGTGGGCGAACTGTATTTTTAAATTAATTGAAATTTTTAAGACATCAGATAAACTTTTTGTTTAATTTTCAATACTACATTTATTATTATTATTCTACCTAAGCGGTGTAGATTCAGTAAATATTTATTGTTTTAAAAGTATCTGGATATTACGTACGAACATAATGCTATTTCAAGAGTATTGTGGTCTTTTAGTCACCCCATGTGTTACCTAAATGGTATATGTCCCCCGATAATATTTGGGTTCTAATGATAATCACAATACATCAGCGGGTTGCGTTTCTTTGTCGACACAAAAATTGGCATAATCAATAAATTGGAAGATGTATTATAGCGATAATTAATTAATAATCTTAGAGCCCCCCCCCCATGATTGATGATTACCACAGCCGCAAATGTTAATTTAAAAATTTGAAGCAGCTTTTTGGTTTTATACTTGTTAAATTTTACTAATAAATTATGCGAAGATAATCATTATAACAATGTAAACAAAGATGCGTAACGAATTAAAAATAATTTTGATAAATATATCATTCTTGCTTGAAAACGACTTCATCGTTAATATATAAAGTATTTCGAGTACTTTAGATTCTCTCTATTATAGTAATTAAGTAATACGAATTTAGATGATTTATGTTACTACATATCATCTAAATTCTTCTTAGTAAATAAATTATACTATAACACAATATAATACGCAATTCAAATTAGGATTCCATCAGTAGAATATCACTTCACTCAATTCCATTGTTGTAGAATGAAGTTAAACGAAGTAATTTTTTTTAAGTGTTTAATTAAAACAACTGAATTTGATCAAAAAATACATTATTAACTTAATCGTTAGTTATTTCAGGTTAAGCTATAATTACTTATCGTGGTATATATTTTACTTATAATATATTATTGTACGTTCTAAATTAATTAAATATGCAACATGTGCTTAAAAGTAATAACATAAATTAATATCAAATGAACTATAATATATTTGGAATGACTCTCGCAGAAGCTTCTGGAGATAGATACCTTCTCATAATAATAATGCTAAAAAATGAGACTGGCAAAAGCTTTTGACTGAATTCTTCAGCAAACAGCGAATGAAAAGCTGTGGGAAATTCTGTAATAGATCTTATTTTTACAATATCTATGCACGACTGTCAAAGTCAAAGTGTGGACACTAATAATCGATTATCGTCTAGATTTTTTTGATAATCGAATTTAATAGATACATTTAAGATATGTATATACATACCATAATGTTTAACGTTGATATCAACGGAACATTGGTGTAATATGTTTTTCCTTTGTATTTAATTTCGTTATGAATTGAGTCAGGTTGTTAGTGATATTTTGTTTTTTTCTTCTCGGTCGCACAGATATTTAAAATGGCTTCGCATGCATGTATTATATGAATAACCCTTCTTGTTCGATACTGATTTTGTAATGCGTTTTCGGTTTTATTGATTAATTATTATGAATTGATACTATTTCGCCCGCCGAAGAGCTTCGTTGTTTACCCGATGTATTTTTTTCATAATTGTAAAATTACTAACAGTTATTAGATTATCGATTAAACTGGCAGTAAAACATATTTAAAAATATCAGTTTTCCATAAATGAACAATATTCATTCTCGTTAATGATTTTACCATTATTATTATGACTATCCGAAGTGATTTCTCTAACGGTAAAATGACAAACGGTACTATTTAATTTCTCGATAGGTTTTAGTTGCATATAGCATTTAAACTTGAAATATAATAATAGAGAAAGCCCGTCGAAAACTTTAAACTTTCAATACGAGCGATGTAAATTTTACAACATCGCAACATTTATTAGGTAAAACGGCAATGTGGAATTATTTCACGTATTAATCAGTCCATAATCATGATCATGTTTAATGCATTATTAAATTATTTATGGCCGCATTACGAACAACACGCAACAACCGAAACAAGGAAGACGTGTCTATTTTTTACGGCAGCTTTTATTATTATTTATGTAAAATTCCTTTAAGTATCTTCAGTTTAATAAACATAAAAAAAACAAGAGTGTCTTAATATGTTTACAATCTCAGAAGATATCTCACTCTGGACTCTGCTGTAATTTTAAATACAAAAAAAAAATGAATTGCCCAGGCGATCGAGCTCACGTATTTCAGGTTTCGTTGCGGTCGCCAACCTTGGCTTATATTTATTATACAATTTACCATTTTCAATATCCGGGTAAATGTCTCACTGTCTAAATTTCGTCAAATTCTGAAGAAAAATACGCAGAGTTAAAGGAATCAATCATTAAAAGGCTATAAACATTGTGATAAAATTTTGGATTGAACACGAACACGTAGAAATATATTATAAAACACATACATATTTTTCATTTTTTTTTAAAGTTTTGAATACATGCACAAACTCAGTAACTTAAAATAATGGATAAGAATCAATTATTTCACAAAAATGTGATGCTCCATGGTATGATTTCATGTTGTTAATTCTGTAATGCATGGCAAGAGTAGGTTTTTGTATTGTAGTGATGTGTTGACAATCGAGATGTTTCCTGAATCTGAAATAATTTAAGACAATGGCTGAAAATCTGCGAGTGTGATTGATAATTGATATAAATTATTGTGTCATACATTCTATAGATGGAGTTCAAAGTGTATCAGACGCAATACAAATAATGCCGCATCTCACGGTGTGCATGTTTTTAATCCTCTCATATTGATTTGATATACAACGATCAATTTTATTCCGCACAAATCTTTGCGTTATTATAGTAATATACACAGTCTTGTACAGGACTAAAACCATATTTTCATGTAGTTTTTAAAACTCGAAACTGTCAAAACTGCTATTGGCAGTCAACGAAGGCAAGGCCAAAAACAAAATTACTACAAGTTATTAATTACAGATAAATTTTATTTTTTCTCATTTTCGCCATAAGTATTTTATATATTACAGACACATCAAATGAATGAAATAAAATAAACGGCATCCCATGGTGAATAGTTCACCTATACAAATCTAGAGATGATCGATATAAATATATAACAGTATAATAACGTAATTAATATTTTCGACTGATGGTGCTTGATGAAAATTGATTTTAAATTCTAAA
>JAGVSQ010014196.1:0-10729 GCA_022683975.1 Rhyacophila evoluta
CAGTGTGTAGATCCATATGCTCCACGTTGGGAGCGAACATGGCTTAAAAAAAAAAGAAAATATATTTAAAATGAACGAATTTTTATATGAAAACAAATTAAAGATTTGGAAATTAGTTTTAAAATTTACCCAAAAAACAAGACAATGGAATATTTATACTTAGAGTCATATATAAATATTATTATGTTATATTCAACAAAAAACATTATGGTTTTTTTAACAGATATTGATTATTCATATTTTTTCCATAATATTTGACAAACTCGTATGTAAGTGTATCTATTTTGATCTACTATCATCGAAATCGAAAATTACTACCACATCGTAGCTTAATTAATGCAATTTTAATAATTTAAGAAATGTATCAGGTGATTTAGAAAAATGTATAAATAAGTAAAAATATCAGCTTAGTGCGGATGTCTTGGGGTGTGAACATGGAGGAAGGCGCGTCGCGACGCAGTGGCGCGGACGCCGTAACTGCCAAGTTGAAAACTAACGGGATCAAAGTTAAGCATAATAGATCGACGAGACTGCCAAAAGTATTACCTGCTTTAAAACTTTTCGCCACAATACTCCACTGCGAATATTTTACCTCTCCAACAGGAAGCGATGAGCACTCAATGTTATTGTGAAGCTTTTGCTAAGCACCTCGATCAGCCTTTTCCAATTTATATTTTCGAAGAAACTCCGTCGTAAAATTTCAGATTGCATTGTAATAAAAGAATAATTCGTACATAATATATTGAATAATAACTAAAAGTATTTACTTTCTTAAAAGCTGATTTTATTTTGCGCCTTATTTTGTAGCCAGCTTTATTGAAACGATAAAAAATCACTTCAAAACTTTTTTTAACTGTGTAAATGTTAGTCATGCAACTTTAAATAAATTGCACTTTAAAATCAGTGAGTTTCTTTCACAACATTCAATATAATATGATTAAAGCGAAATTATTCTCATCTCTTTCTTTCAACATAATTTAATTGTATTTATACTGATTCATTTATAATTTCATTATCATAGCTTTTTTATAAATTATGAATTCATGCTCACTCGACATGTACATTGAGATAGGTTTGAGCCTGTAAATATGTGACCATCATAATATCATAGCTAGCATTTCCATCGATTAACTTTTTATATGTATTAATATTATCGTGCTCACTGTCCCTTTGGTTTAAAGACTTAATATCATTAAAAAGAAATGTGAGAAAAGTAGAAGATTTTTTTAACTTAATATTATTTAAGTAGATAAAATTTGCAAATTTATGAAATTGAAAAAAGTACTATATTACTAATATTATTGTAGTTTCATGTATAATTTATCAACTATTACCACAACTTATTAACTTGGAATCGGTAATTTAATTATTTTACATAATTTAAATTAATATAAATGAAGTATAATATTTTGAAATAATTATCATAGATCTGTAAAATTTCAATTAATTCTTAATAAAGCTCACTCTCCATCCCAAAATTAATATCGTCAAACACTAGAGGTCGGAAGATTCGACAATTCAAGGACATAAATATAAAAGTGTTATTGTGAAATAACAGAGCGACGAAGGCAAGGAGTAGCTTGAAGGAAAGCTTTCGATAATCTAACAAAATTGAATCCCGCCAATCAGCAGAATAAATTTGATTATGCGAGGGCAGCCGCGCACTGTTTATGTTTATCCCGTTCCACCCCCGCGCCCTCTCTGTTTCAGCCCTTCCACAGCCTTCTTACTTAACCTCGTATGAAATTTTCCCTGCGGCAGTTACTGCCGACGATAATATTTACCTACTCCTTCGTAACCTACCTGTATTCGGCACCAGGCACATTGTTACAGGAATCAGTCGCTTCCAATCACTGAGTAAAAGACAATATCCTCATTTTGTTACCGTATTTTTTCCATATATCATATGAACCTCCACTACTGTCAAAACATATCTTAAAAAAAATAGTTTTTGCTATCAGCCAGTAATTTGATCTATTGGATATCAATGTATTCTATTTTCATCCAGATTTACAACTTAAACTTTTTAGCACGCCCATAAAAGTATACACGATAACGTAAGTATTCGCCAAAACAATGTGACTTGATTCGATCAAATTTCCTTGACATTTTGATCCAAAATTGAATCAAGATAAATGTTCCCAGACAGAGTTATTTTATTTATACACAACTGCCCACATCGATAACGTGTTGAGTTTTCACGTCTAGTGAGCACATGTCGTATTAATTGAGTTATTACTGGAGGCATCTTAAATAAATTAAAAATAATATATAGTAAATAATATTTGTAGTAAAACCTAAAATTCTATATTCGATATGTTAATTCTTGCAAGTCATAAAAAGAGTGTTGGTTAAAATTTCAGTTTGGGCTTACCTGTGTATTAAAAAAATTAAAAATACGTTGAAAATTTTAATGACAGTTAAGAATAATTCTATTTAAATAATTCATATTTATAAACTCGACATGTATCTTTTTATTACAAAAATGTGGCCAATATGTCAGACTTCAATGCTTTTTGTGATCACTTCTTTATCTTTGGACTAGAGCACCACCTAAAAATGCTCATAAAACTAAATTGTAAAAATCCTATTATTCATTTTCCAATATGACTAATTAATGAGAAAAACTAAAATTTCTTTAGATTTTTAATTTGATTAACTTAATATAATCGATAAATCTTTTTATAAATTTGAAACAAAATTAAATACATTGATAACTTTAAATTAAAATAAAAAAAAATGAAAACTTGCTGGCATATTGTCAGGTAAAATATTAGTGGCTATGGTGTTCGTTGTCAACTGAAACGTCAAACTGTTTAACTAAAAATCACTTCTAACTCATATGAATCTCAAATCCAAAATATCAAAGTGCCATAATTATCAAAAAGAAAATATTATTAGAAAATAATATTGTAATTCGGCATAAGGTTATAAAATCACATGAGGTGGTTGCGTTAATTGAAATTACATAACAGAATGTTGAGTTTCTTCAGTAAGCGTGATGTTATACAAATGTGTACGTATATGAGAGTCGGTGTGACTTGTTGATGTTGTGTATATAAGCGTACATAGTTAATTGATCTGAAATAGTCTGTGTCTGTGAACGTAAATTGAAATGTCATACAACCATTATCCTATCGGCTTGGACTGCAATAAATTTTAATTGTAATAGTGTTATGTGAGAAAAAATATAATTTGCATAGTATTGTATTTGACAAAAAAACTTGACTTATATAAAACTAAAATAATTATTTAAATTATTAATGGTAGATGAAATTAATACAAGGCGATTGTATTATACATATAAATAAACGAATAGACATATATATATATGCAAAACATCAAAATTTTTTTTGTTCTGAATTTTATATATTTTTATATAAACTGTGTGAAACGCTCCTTCCGAAACTGATGTGGTGACTACTACAGGATACGATGATGCCATCGATGAACAGATGCTTCAGTTGAATGATGAAGAAGACAACTCAAATAAATCTAACGGAATGGAAAGAGAAACAGACGCGCGGAAGTAAGTCAATAATTATTAATAGCAAAATTTTTTCTTCGTCGAACGTAGGAATTTGAAGAGTTTTGATAACTTTGAAGTGAGCTGGTACTTATACTACTGCACTAAAATACATTACGTTGGTACTCATTTTCCGCATAATTTCAATTTCTATAACTTATTTTTAGACAACTTTTTGATTTGATGTGACGTTTTTGAATTATTTTGTAAAAACTGGAAAACGCCCCATTTTAGGTTACTTTTATCTACCTAGATAATTAAGCTCACCTCGGCGGAGGAGAAAAACTTAGAATAATCATACTGGGCCATACTTGAACCGATTAAAAACAAAAAACCTTTCCCATGAATTAATATTTGTTTCAATTACCCAGCAGCTGGCCTATAAGACAAATTGCAAAAAATAGCGAAATTTACGATTCATATTGTTGTTTAGAAATTAGGGAAAGTTTTGAAGTAAGTGTTATTGATATAATATAATACGTAAGTTTTGTTGATGTTTATTGTTTGACGATTAAAATAGTTTCAATATAATAATTAGAATAATTATAACTGAAAACATATCGTCTTCCATCTCGTTGATGACTAACCACAATATTTGTATGCAATGGTTCACTTGAGAAAGATAACTTTACACGAGATAAGATGACATCATATATAATACATCGTTATCTGTCTATGAATAATGGGGGGAAACTGACTTAATTTGAGCCTATCCCTTCGAACGGGAGAATTGAAACATATACTCAGAAGGTAGCCAATGAATTTATATCCACCGTCCGACCTACACATAGCAGCTTCAGTCAGAAGTAGAAGATACAAGGAAGGGGAGAAACCGAAGTAGTTCAACACTCGGACGGGTATTGACTTTCAACTTACTCATGGTATTATAGAATATTGTTTATTACATTTTTATGGGAGCCTTAATCCTTTATATTACTTAGATTCATCATTTTATTTCACGACAGAAATTAATAAAAGTAAATCGCAAAACAGATTTTTAATTCAATGCGGTTGTAAATTACGTTAAAAGTAATTGGAATTATTGCAAAGTTTTCTAATGAGGTCAACAGATGAAAGTAAACAAAGACATATATCGATATGAAATATCACAAATTTAACAGTTTTTTTAAAACATCAATTTTACCGAATATCATCAAACAGTCAATTATAGAACAAAAATAGTAAATAGTCCCAGAAAGAAAGAAAAAAATGTAAGATCATTCATTTTTGAAAACAAAAGTTTTATTGTTATAATTCTGCGAAAGATGATAACTAGTGTTGCCGTTTTATAAATTCATAATTAAGTTAACAAATTTTAGATAAGTTAGATTTTAATTTCCTTAATATCCATTAGATTATTAGTCTACATTATTGATTGGTAATATCTCTTATCATAAGTGAGTAGATAAGTAAACCCCTCGAAATCAGAAATCATTTTCTCGTTAGCATTCCGTCTTGATAAAAAAAGAGTGTAAAATGGTCTCAGTTTCACGCCGTACAGGTATAAAAGTTTCACACTTTAGTCAGAGTATGTGGCGAGAAAGTGTAAATTTTATTATTATATCTTTGGATAGAATCAATAAACTGTATATATTTTCTATACTGTTAATAAAAAACAGCATTTTAAATAAAGAAGAGATACATTTTTAAACGTATCAAACACTTTTACATTAAATATAACAACACATGTAGCTAAAAATATTAATCAACAAATAAAAAAAAGATTTTACTCCTAAAGTCTCTTTTAATTACATCTTTCTAATATATACGATACAAATATTTATATTGTACGATATTGCTTAATATATAGTACAAGTTTTAAACTTTATCTGTAGGCTATAAAAATTGTGGACAGTCTATAGATGTTTAGGCTATAAATCCAATTATTTCCCACATGATCTTGGACGATAATGAAGAAGAGAATGCTATTACTGCGTTGAATGCAAATCAGTTATGGTTTCGGGTGAGACTGTGATTGCGAACATAGAATAAATTAGAAGTAGAAAGCATAGGGAAGTCAGATTGAGTTGAAATCCCGCACATTGCACATTTTTGTGTGCAGATAAAAAACAAAGGTAAAGAAAGAAAGACATTCGATAAGTCGACGTTATGCATAAAACGAGGGAGTGTGATATTTTTACGAATTATGAATATAAAAGAGTTTCATATTCAAAGATCCGCCTTTCGGTGGTATTCTGGTCACGGCTTTATCCCCGCCTCTGCAGCCCTCCGTCTTCCGCACGCCAGGGTAGCGGGAGGTAGCTGCGTTACACATCGCATAGCATATAAAGTGTATGAGTTGTCGCAGGCTGCTTTTGTCTTAGATTCGCCGGCTTTTATGTTTGCCCCATGCCAATTCTGGATTTGCGATTCACAAATACCAACCCCAGAGCTTTATCATTTTAATATTTTACATCAGATTAAAAATAAATGATACCGACACGATGCCCTCCAGAGAAATGATCTCCATATTGAGCGAAATACGCATACGGTCAAATAACTATTTTTTATTTCTTTTCACGTTATTTTTATTTTTTACTGCGTAACATATTTTTATCTTGTGGTCACACACAAAATAATAATCGAGGTCATGCAGAATAAACATAATACTTCTTAACCATTACCAGAAAAAGCGATAAAAAATCATAAAGCACTGATTGAGCTTTCACTTTATAAAAAATACTGTATAATACTAGTAATTAAAATACAAACTATTACAAATAGATATTAAAAAATTAATAACGAATGATAAAAATAACGAATCTGTTCTTTTCAGCAATTCAGATTATTTTAAGCTAACTCTCGCTTTCCCAAGAGCGCATTAAAATTTGAAAAATATGGTTATAAAGGAACAAAAATCAAACCTAAAATTTCTCTGAACCTTTAAAATCCAACAGATTAATAATAAATTTTTTTAGGGGCCTCGTTTTTAAAATAGTTTTGTCAACAATTAAAAAAATCATGTAGTAGAAATTTGCCAATTGAATGCTAATTTCATCATTTATATTATACACGTGAAGGATTAAAATCCATTCATTATTGATTAGAGCCTCGGTATTAAATCACATGGTTAATTTAAAATATTTGATGTTGTGCTTCCAATTAATTTTTTTCTTACCATATCCACTCCGAAAGTGGAGCATATGTATCTACACAGTGTGAAGGTGTCCACTCCGTAAGTGAAGCATATATGTATCTACAATTTGAATAGATGTCTTGAAAGATTATTTTTTCTGAATTTCCTGTCTCTAGTCCTGTATTTTTGGATTTTTTAAAATCCAGCAGACGTGGAAATCAATCTGCGCTATTTTGCTATTTAAAAAAATCAATTGAATAAATTATTTCTACAGCTTTCAAATGAAGTGAATAAAGTACTTAGCCTATGTCAACTAAGTCATTTGGTATTTCCTTATTTATAGCTCTCCCTAGTGCTCGAGATTCAATTATAGCTCATTACATTAATAGTAGGCAGACAATAGATACGGCGGGGTTACTGAACATATGCAATCAAAGATAATCACACGTGAAATCCGTTAAACAGTACGCAATGTTAACAATTGACAATAATAATGTTATTCTACACGACATACCAACCAACTCGCAACACAATCATTGTGACTCATGACTGATGTGATAATCAATAAACATAATCTGCAAAAACAGAATTCGACGTTCCATACGTTTTTTTTACTTTTAATTATTTTTGCATAAAGTTTATATCTTTATCAGGAATGAGAATCGATTCATCATTTCTATTATCCTGCTAATCACACATATTGCATTATTTGGTAGATTGTATTCATGTATAGATGAATAGTGTGTCTCCTAATTAGCGTAGAACTCAAATAATGCGGGTTCGATTGCCACATCTGTCGGATTATTAAAATTCCAGAAATGCAGAACTGGATGCCCATCAAGTTGAGCAGTTATTTGACCGCCACTTCTCGTGAAAAATAATCAGTCAAGACATGTCCTCGCATTGCGGGGATCTATTATATATACTCTACTTTTGGGACGGATTTCGTCACTCTGTATAGATCCATATGCTCCATTTTCACAGCAAACATGGTAAAAAAATATTTGCTTGTATCTTTTTACCTTTTAACTCATTTCTCATACGTACTAAAATAATAGTGATTTATAATAGAGATTAGACATAAGTGAAGGTCTCCTTTAGCTCTTTCCATTTTTTGATGACAATATTGTACTGTGTAATAAGTTGTACAAGTTCTTTAGAAAACCCGAACATTATCTGATTCTTCTTCCAGCCGGCATTAAAAAAAGTATCGGGTTCTACCCAGAAGATGTATTTCACGAATTTAAGAGATAATACCACAATTCGAGAGGATGCAAACGACTAATGGATGATGAAGAATCCCTGAGGCGCTACGTGTTGGCCATATGCTACACAAAGAAAAAAGATATGGACAGAGAGGATATTGTTACCTTAACTTAAGTTATTTCATAATATAATACATATATTTCTGGAGTTTTTCAAAACTTTATATATATATATACGAGGTCATTTATAATTGCAATTATTATGAATTCAAAATTTATTTATACGTTAATTGAGATAATGTTTCATTCATATTCTGTTAACATGCATCAATGAAAATAGCAGAGGAAGAATCGCAACATCAAAAGGGTTATATTCACGCAACAAATACTTATTTAACGGTAAAAAAAGTATATTTTGTATGAAAAAAATGCACCTGAGGGAATAAGTTTACTTGAAATGATTTAGAGAGGGTTTTACATATTGTGACGTTCGCGTATCGGCTTTGAGCTTAGGGTAAAGTGTCATGACAAGTCGAGGGCGACGCGCTGCGACGGAACGTCGATACTTTATTAAAGCCGAAAGTCGACCGCAACCTGTCAACGAGAGTCAGTATACGCGGACGAGGATAACGCCCACCCACCGCTCGCCCACACTCTCACCTACTCGGAGGTCAATTTCGCCCCATTTCTCTATTGCGTGATTTATAATCACAATATGAATTCCAGTGATTTATACTTATTTACGGATATAACCAAAGAAAACGAGGGAAATCCTAATACATTGCGACCCTTTTATTAGACAAAATGTTTTATAGATGTCAGAATATACGCTGATACAGAAAGAGCTGATAAAGATAATCAAGACCAAATATGTCACCTAGCAAAAATAGTATGAATCTCGATAAATTGTAATCAATTTTATTCAAACCAATACAACACTGCAAATGACATTTGAGTGTTCAAAAATGAGCTGACGATTTTAAATGGCTGCTATTTTTCTTCGCAAAATTTTCACAATTTTTTATATGAATTTTGACTATGTTTACTCATTATTTTATTATGTATCCCATTCGATAATTTAGTATAAATATTTATTTATAATTATGAATGACAGAAAATAAAAAAAAACATTCTCTGAATTTGACGCATTTTTTTTAGCTAATTTTGGAACACCCTCCATAATATAAATATACTGAATGCCCGTGTATGATTATTTTCATAATAAAGGCTGATGTGTTCCAGTATTTTTTTCAATTGCAATTCACAGTAGATAATTAATATATTTCACGAATAAATAAATATAAGCAACAGTAGATATTATAATGGTGATAATTCACCCGAGGGCACGATCTTTGGGACCGTATGTTGGATTTTGAAAATTTTAAACTGTATGAATACCCAATGTGAGCAGATAAAACTAATAATATATCATGATAAAGTTTTATGTAACTTGTGACATGAGAAGATTATTTTTTGTAAAATTTCTACTAAAACATATCATTATATGGCTCTCCGCAGTGTCAGTAGATTAAAAAATCTTGGTTGTAAGACATTTATTTAAATGTGTAGATGAATTTCCGAGACAATTTTTGTGAAATAATGCATATATTAGCAGTTAATAGAAATGACCGTAAGCTCCCCATACACAAAACCAAAATGAAGTTAATTTTTTCCACTACGATGATTAACACGATTTAAAAATGGTTATTGTAAAATAAATCTGTTTCTGGATTTACTCACGTTACTAGATTAATTATTAAATAATAATAATAAAATCAATTACATAAAGCAAAGTTAAGGTACATTTATAATAATACAAATGTGATAAACAGTTCATCAGACGAGGCTTTTATGTGTAGAAAAATATTAAGTGATTCGATGGTGTCCCACATTTACGATCGGAGAATTTTCAATCTTGTCACTTGCCCCGCATTCACCCTCAGCTACATATTTGTCTGGCAAAATAAAACCATCTATTTGGAATTCCCCGTTTGCAAGTGCAATATCTGTCGACAGTGGGCACATACTCCCCACTTGCCGACTAATACTAAGTGGCGAGATGGCGGCGAGAGGGTTAGCCACTGGCGATTTATTTTCAACGCCGCCAAAACAAAAGGTGGCTACATCATATTATTACTATCGCACATGTTTGTTTGGCAAATTTTATTCATCGTTTTCTTATTCCCGAATTCAATGCGTTATCTCGAATAAAGAATCTTTATCGTTAGGATGTAATGCAATGTTTTTCCGTTGGCTCAAATGTTATCGTGCGCACTTCGAAGATGAAGATTGCATGTTCAACTCCCACAGCTGTCGAATTAAAAAAAAATATCAAGATATATCGCCATATACAGGAAATCTATATATTCAATATCTGGAATGGACTTTTTTGCACCGTGTTGATCTATATGATCCAGATTTAAATAAATCAGAGAAACAAAAAAGTATTTCCTAAGACATTTGAGTATCAGGACTCACCATATTTTGCCGATGATCAAAGGCACGGTGTGTAATCCATGACGTCTAAAAATTTCTACCAAAAATACAACGTTGACGACGCAGTCAGTAATTTTTTCATTTTGTATCTGATCAGTAAAGTCAGATGCAAGATCTGTAGAAGTTTCCGAATGAAGAAAGTACAAAAAAGATCCAATTAATTATTTTTTAATTATACTGGTCCGTCTTCATTATAATAAGATTACATATATTTTTTCGCTTCTAATGGGATTTAGGTATAGTGGCTATCTTTTAATCGATAGTGCTTATAACTAAAGAAATACAGCGGTTACAATATGGCTCAATAATATTTCCACCATGTATATTCCTGAATTTCCCATATGCGTATATAGCGTTGTTGTTTTTATTAAAATATAATCACGGTTAGTATAGACATATATATACTTTCTATACCTTCAGCTGAAG
>JAGVSQ010014197.1:0-10729 GCA_022683975.1 Rhyacophila evoluta
AGAAGAAAAAAGAAAACGTGTAAAATCATTTGTTCCGAAGCTGATACGATTCTGCATGCTGACTGTCATTTAGCAGTAATTGATTTTGTTCTCTTGGCCTTATTTAGTGCACATCCTGATTCAAAACAGTTGTTTGAATCGGTGATTTTAACGGAATGCGAACCTATGACCGTAACGACAGTTATTAATGAATAGAATAAGTCAAAAAGAAGTTAACTTGTCCAATGGTTTCTATTTGTTTCATTTAGCTATTTGTTAAAATTAAAAAATGCAAGTCTGGATAATAATATACCAATACATAATTGGCTGACAACCAATTTTTACGAAAAAGATTTGTCGAATCTGCAAGTTGTCACATCGCATAAATTAGCAGACTTCATTTCTGTAACGGACATCTTCACACTATGAAAAATCTATATGCTCCACTTTCAGAACGCAGATGTTTAAAACGCTGTTTTCTGATTCTTGACAGTGATATGACATCCAAAATAAAATTACAATTCAATGAGAATATTCAGCTATTATATTCAAGTTTTTTCACGCCCTATTATTGAGAACGTACTATGAGTGTGTTTTGAAGTTTTGGTGATTGGAATGATAAACTCACTATCACGCTGAGTGGAATTATAAAAAGATAATAAAATTTTGTCCCGTGCACGCCTCGTTTGGATCAGTGTTCGTACGACAAGGCCTTCATAGTAATAATCGTATCTACTCGAAAAGAGATAAGAGCCCCAAAACGATAGAGAGAGAGACACGGTGCTAGACATTAAATCGCCTATAAAACGCCACATTGTCTGTCCGCTGCCGCACATTTTACTGCCGGCTCGTTTATGAAGTAATAAAATTAATTGGAAGTTACATTTTGGAAATGCATCAACGTAACATCGTCCCTCCTGGACCCGGGATGAGCAAACAACAAACTAACAACATCACGCGAGACATAAAAATTCTCCAGTTAATACTCAATAGACAAATAATAAATTTAAATAGGCATCCACGTAGACTGACAATTGACTTATTTTTTGAAACCGGTATTTATCTGTTATCATCAGGGTGTGTCCATGTTTCACGGCCACCTTTTGAATGTTACGATGTTTTTAAAAATCTTCAAATCCTATTCAGAAATTGACCATGAAGAACCACCATGTAGGATAAACTACTCAGTGATTGGCCACTTACATAAATATAAAATATAATTATAAAAATAATCACAAAACATTTTGTTATTAGATATCATTTGCGATAGTATATTCTTTAGATACACCACAATACCATGTTTACCAGCAATATTTTATGTTTTACTACTAAGTGGCCAATCAATGGCAGGTGACTAATCACTTGGTAGTTTACCCTTATTTTTGACAAACAAAAACACCAAACTATTAAGCATACTGCCTCTCATATTCAGTGTGCGTAATACATAAAAAAGTTAGACACAAAGTCTCAAAATATCACGTTTTCAGCGTTTCTCGCTGACATCACAAACGAAGATATATCGTTGCTTACGTGTTGAACATATTTGATAACCTCGATAAAATTGTATCATGGTTTTGTACGGTATGTTTAACTATCAAAAAATCTTATTTCGTGTGTATCGATGCCACCGTCTTCATTATAGCACTACATCTCGAGCTGGAGTCCTCCAGTTGTCTTTACGTTCATCTTATTGAGACAACTGGATAATATTTACAGTACCTTCTCTACCTAGTCATCAAAACTCTTCTAAATAAACGTCTATTCTTAGATTTGCAAATGACGCCTTTTTGAAACCAATTAGATCATGATAACGTACAATATGTCTAGCTCATTTGAATCCCTATATATTGATAAGTTTAGGACTCCTTGCTTACCATATATGTTACGCAAGAACGAATAATGACAAAGACTAAAAGGCCTATTACACTACACAATATTAAGTGCTCTTACGGCAGAGTGGGCGTGGTCTCTTGTATGTAATTTAAGTGCTTAAGACTTATTACACCGCACTTAGTAAGGGTAAGGGTGCCTTGAAATTGTGTAGTGTAATAGGCCCTTAAATCTCGTAAGGGACACTAAACGTTGCTTTTTTGCTACGTTTAATCTCTCAGAACCAACGGCATCCACAGTTTATACTGAGACAGTAGTAGTTATGAAAGAGAAACATGTCTGTGCGGGGAACCAAATATATTTCCATAACAGCGAGCTTATGTTACAGTTTAGATTTTAGGTTAACAAGGTTGCTAAATGTGTGAATAATTATTTGCCAAACCCGTGTTCAAATGAGTAAACATAAAGAATAATGTTAATTGCTCACAGTTGGTAATAAGACTTAATAAGGCCATGTCTAAATTATAAGCTATGCCCTTGATTAGTCCCAGACCATTATTTTTATTAAATATTAAAATTTCTTTTTAAATTAATTTATTTGTGTTTGTATATCTAAATTATTTCAAACAAAAATATATCCAGTGCGTCATAAAAAAATATCTGTTGCATTAATTAATATGCACCGCGAGATCATTGGCAATATACATAAATATAATTATTGTATGTATTATATTAATAATTGTGATGGGACGCACGTATGCCAGTGTTTGACAAATGAATCATTTGGAAGTGTAGATTGTTGACGCGTTTAACTATGTATTTAAAAATAGCTTGTTTTTTTTAATACATTGAGACTACGTGTCTACGCACACAGATCTTTTTGTTTGTTGTAATCTATTTTTTATAATGTTTTAAATGTCATTATATTCTTATCTAATTAATTCGCATAACATACTATTGAGTTTTTTTTAGCGAACAACAGGCAGTCAATGAGACAAATATTCACATTATTTATCTGTATACTATACACACATTTTGGATTAACATAATTGGCACACACTGTTGTTACAGATGGTGTAATTATTAATGATTGTGAAACTAATTTGCAGTACTCATAAGAATCAAGATTAAGTTAGTCAACATTAATTATTTCGATTATATGTTTGATGTTTACTAGCTAACATTAGTTATTACTCTCATATTTTAAATTCAAAAACAAATATGACACACTTAAATGTGCTTAATCGCTCTAGACCGAGGGTACGGTTGATGCCACGGCGGCAGAGCAACGACAAGATAGATGCAAAATAGCTATAAATGGTTGAGTGAGCAAGTGGGCAAGCTCGGCAGCTTGACAACACGTTGTCGTTACAACAACTTGCTCACTCATTTATGTATAGCTAGTTTGCATCTATCTTGTCGCCGCTCTGCCACCGCGGCATCTATCGTAGCCTCGGCTATATTCGTATCATTAGAGAGTTGAATTGATACAAAAATTCGGTATGTATATAGGGTTTAGCGATTTTCCCGGCTAAATCCAATTGGCTCGAAAAATATACAGTCAGGTCAACAAAGACAAAGAGACATCCACAACACGTGGTCGAGCTAGGTCCACCGTCACGTTTTCTTATCTCTTCAGTGGGTACCGCTCAGTGGCGTAGCTATACAATCAGCGCTCTGGATCAAGTAAGTTCGACTACTTTCATCCAAAAGTTTCTCTTAGGTCTGATTCGTGTGCCTGGAGCAGCCTCCTCCAACTGCTCCTCAGTAGCCACAACACTGGAATCTCCAAAATCCACTTAGTATAATCATACAATATACAGATCGAATTCCGCTATAACGAAACTCGTGGGACTACCCCATTTGTTTCGTTGTACTGAATATAGAACAAATACTATTACATATTGTATGAATTTGTTCGGGACAGCAAAGACTATACGTTATACCACAAATTTCGTTACTTTGGTATTCGTTATAAAGAGATTTGACCTGTGTCATTATAATATAATATATGTATTAGAAAGTATTCATTAGTTCATGTTTATATCGCAGAACTAGCAAAGTAATATACTTTCTTCGTAACTTTGGATTAATTTATTAAATAAAACCATATTTTTAGTAAAAAAATAACATTGTTTATAACTCATGGTCTTAATTACATGTGCCGATTATTTTATTGTTATAAAACGATTTCACGTGCCGCAAATTAATCACTTTCGTTAAGTCTATAAAACCAATTAAACATGCATGTATTATAAACGAAACCGGTGTTATTAATGGATAGATGTACGAAATGTATCCCAAAGCATTCGTTATCCCGCAGCTACCGCCATGTTTTTTTTTTAATTTCAAAACGTAATATAGGGGTCACAAAATTTTACGGCACCTGTATCATTATAATACAACCCTTTATTGTAGATTTTAGAGAATGCTTTTAAGGATGACAATGTGGGTTTTAAATACATAACTAATGCCAAATTAAAGTCTTCATACTTTTCTAAGCGGGTTAATATGAATAAAATATTGGTATTAAATAAATTAATAATAGTATAAAATAACATTTAAACTTAACCCTTTAATGCATGGTTTTTTTGTGTTAAAGTGGCTTGTGAATGAGAATAAAATAATAATAATAAAAAAATAATTATATAATTTTGAATAAAATCTAAATATCGCAAATGTGCAACACCATGCAACCATGGACATAATATGTAGTATATAAATTATAAGCAGAATTCAAATCAACAATTCAAAGTTTAATAATTTACAATATTATAGCTTTTTATTGAACTACTCAATGAAGGATATGTTGTACAAATCGCCTGTGGAAAGGAAAAATGACGTAATTCACATATAACAAATTTTATAGAAGGTACAAAAAAGTCTATTTGAAGTGCACGAATACTAAAACTGGTGAATTATTTATTCATTATGATATTAACCTAATAACTTATTTAAGAAAAACCAATAAAATTGATTGGGTGGAAGCTCTTTTTCCTGGTCGCAAATTTCACAAGCCACCTTTTTTTTAATTTAAAGCAAAATTGACATTAATTCGACATTTTCAGCTTACGTGCTTTTGATAGAATGTGTATTAGTTGGATAGATTCAGATTATGGAATAAAAGCTATTTTGAAAAATTGAGGCTTACGTCCATTTTCCTTTTCACCGTCGATAAGTAAATAAATTAGCAGCATCTCGTTTTAGGACATATAAGATTTTAGCTCTAGTGTCGGAATTAAGACAGCCATCGGTTAAAAAAATGTCAATCTTGACAATGTTTTGATACAGAAAACCATTATCAATAAATCTCTTAAAACGTGTAATTGTAATTCATTATAAGTATTAGAAAAAATATATTCCTGTCTTGCAAAGGTGACACGTGACATTTTGAAAATTACTCGTAAAAAAATTCTGTCGGAATATTTTCAGATGATTTAGCTCGCAGTATAATAAATTAATTGTACGAATAAAAAAATATGCGCCGAAGTTCGCTTTCAGATCTTGACACTGAAAAATATTTACGATATAGAAAATAACACTCTCATGGCCGAATGCAGGAAGTGAATTTCTAGGAACGTCGTTTGGCTACGTATCAATAGTAATCAGTAGGTATGATTGTGTCTACTAGTTTTTCTGAAATAGAGACGTAAACAAATGAAAAACTGCGTATACGTGCTGAAGAAAACGTGTTCTCTATACTCAGTCAACAAGTTCTTATCAAATATGTTAAGATTGAGCGACTCGAAATAGCGGTTTGTGTACGAATCACTTGTAGCTGAACTACTTGCTATTAGTGTTTAATTATATGGAAAATGCGTAAAATTTATTCCTTACCTTTAGGTTTGTGATTCACAATCTCCATTTGCATTTATTTCACATGTTATAACATTAAATCGATGGCCATAAGTTATACGTATCATACATTTGTTAAATTGCTCAGGAGGACTAAAGATCCATATAAAAAAGGAAGAATTAGGACATTGAAAATGTACACTAAAATAAAAAGTAATTTATAATAGGTTTCCTTGCATGAAAAGTCAACGGATTTCAAAAAAATCATTACTGTTTTTTGTATTTTAATTTTATTATACTTTTAAAAATCGTAGCAAAGATTATTCACTGTTAGACAATAGACGAACCCATTTAGGCACATTTGGTATGACATCGCTTTCATCATTTGAGATATCCAGAGTCTGTGTAATATTTCTTTTCAAATTTTCGGGTTTACTGGATTTAAACAAAATAATTAGAGCTACAGCACCGTGTAATTTTGCAATCGTGTAAATAGAGAGTATATTGTATATTTTATATTGAATTAACACTACATATTTTACTTTTAAATTTACAAGTGTATAGTTAAGCAATGATCAAGGTTGGCTGATTTCATGTCCAATTTTCTGTCATAATTCTTATTGTGGTACGTCAAATGAAGTGAAATTTATTCCTCAATTAGTGTTAAATTTGTTTTTCTTGCGTAAAACTGTCAGCGACGTCCAAAAAGGAAATAACTGTTTTAAAACAATTAAGATTACAGTATCACTCTGACTGCGGTATTCGAAGAAACAATAGGATGAAATTAAACTAGTTCATCTTATCATTATATTTGTTTCTTACGTCAAACAATTCACAGCACCGGTAAAATCTTTTTATAAGAAATACTTAAGTAACGAAATTTCCAGAATGACAAATAATTCGTTCGAATTAATATTCATACAAAATTTCTTAGCACTAAAATTTAATTACAATACATAAATACACATAGTGGATGACTAATTCGTTCCAAACCTTATTGTTTGAATTGGTGAATTTTTGAGATAAATTGAAATTGCAAAATAACATATAAAATAAAAAGCGAATTACATACGTTTTAGGGTTAAATACGGATTTACACTTTTTTTTTTGATTTACGGATTTAAGTTGGCAACATTGAGTTTGACGTTTGAATATCATCTCCCGTGCATGATATCGTGAAACGTATTTATGGGTCTGAATATGTGTGTAATATAAGTGTAGAGAGCGTCAAACGTCAATAAATGACTGTAAATAATGAAATACTCCCAACTAAATTCCGACGGTTGAAAAAATGCACTACATCCATAAATTACCACTAAGAAGATTAGCACTAGAAAGGCTTTACTCGCAATAAGACAAAAAAAACGTTTAATAGTCCCTTTTCTTAGAAATGTTTTTTTAATCACGTAAGTCGAGGACGCGTAGCTCGACAACTACTTGTAACATTCATCTCCATAGCAACAACAAGCCTACTCATGCATTAAAACTATTTCAAATTCCAGAATATTCAAGTAAATAAATTCACGTCTACCCGATTAAGTGACGTTATATTTCTTTTAAAGAGTAGTTATTACAATCAACATATTTTTCATCTTGGATATTTATTAAAATATAATATATGAAGAAAAATAGATTAATTAAATAAAGCACACTACTGCAGCAGATAATACAGTTCACTGTTCCCGGTGGCATTTGATTACTTTTAGTGCAATAAATATAATGATTGTGAGACATATTATGTATTTAAATATACATTTTATAAGCCAAGCTACTAATATATGATAATATTATATTAAGTCAATAATATTATATTACAATAAAATTATTGTATGCATTATTATCGTACTGTAATTATTTCTTTTATAAATATGATATGAGATTTTATGTAGCCAATTGTTTTTATCTTGTACACGCTGGAATTACAATACATATTTGTACCAACCTGAAGTAAGAAGGGACGTCTTGTTTTTATCCATATCAAACATAGAATCTAAAGTAGGTATATATATATATATATATATATTGTAACGGTTTTATTTAAATGGAAAATTTCCCGCAATTAAAATTATCTACGCTTTCCAATATTTCGAATCGGTGCCAACTCAGAATAAATAGGAAAATCTTGTTTCTGTTCAAATCAAGTTATACAAAAGGCTATGTTTAAGGCGTTGGTAATTTTATAATTAACAAGTATGTAAAAATGTATCAAAATGGCGACGTTTTTATAACGTGTACTTTTAAAAGTTTTTTGGGAATTTAAAAAATATTATTTAGATTATTATTTGTTATTCCATGTCCGCCTCGAAAGTGGAGCATATCGACTATGTATAGGGAAAATGACATAATCCTCAGTTTTTTAAAATGGATTTTTTTCGATGACCACAAAGTACACAACTTAATATACGTTATATCAAAAGGACGTAAGCTGCAAATGCCAAATTAGTTTCCAAATTTAGGTTGCAAGTTAGAAAAAATAAGGGGCCTGTGAAATTGGCGACCAGGAAAAAGACCTTCATCACAATATTTTTTTTGGTTTTTCCTAAATAAATGTTTGAAATAATATCAGACTGATTAAATGAAAAACCAGTTTTAGTCTTCGTGCATTATATGGTTTACTCTGTTTAATGTTTTGGATTTGACCCAAAATCATTAAATATACGTTTTTTGTGCCTCCTGTAAAATTTGGTACGCATCGGTTACGTCCTTTTTCCTTTCTACAGAAGTCGATATGGTTATACGCAATAGATAGATTTAGTAAAAAAAATTACAAAGCTTAAAAATGTTCTTCTGGAGCTACCTACGTATTCAATGTTGCTACAGATATAATACTATAAGTTTTCCAGAAATTTTAAATCCTCAGTAAACGAAATATAAAAAAAAACAATTCATATGAGAAACATTTTAATTTTTGAATTTTTCTTCATGTAATATTTGATTTCTAACCTTCTAATTACCGACTAAATTACTGTTTGACGTTAATATATAAAATGATAATTAAAATGTATGTATTATTTTCACACGTCATAATATATTTAAGCCAAAATAACACAAATACATTCAGTATTCCCGACCTCTGTTTTTGTATGATTGCATAATTTATCTATACTTAGCGCGTATTAATGTAATCAATATTTAAAAAAATAATACTGTACTAACTTCGGTTACAGGTATCTGGAGTTCTAGAAACAAGTGTTATTTAAATGTATTTATTTAATTTGCACGTACTTGGTAGAAATACATTTCGAAAAAGTTATAAAAAATTGGAATACTGTACTACAAGTCAGGGCCGCGACGTTCTTATGTCCATTTTGTACAACGCACAGGGGCGCCTGAATATTACGGGCGTCTTTTTTATAAAAATGAAATAAATTCGCCAGTTAATTCTACGTGTAATGATATTTTCACAATGAAAACAAATAACTATAAAAATCCATAATACTTTTAAAAGGGCTAAAACTTTTAAATATGTAAGTTATAAATCAGTTAAATGGTGGTTCAAAATATCGCACAAGGACGCCTCCAGCCCATGGCGCGGCATTAGTACAGGTTCATCAACCTGTCATTAAGACTATCTTACGTCACAGTCTCATAATGATGTCATAATCGAAAAATATATATTTGAATTATCAAGCGATTACCGAGAATATACAATAGTTTATGTAATCTGTGAATATATTATTCGGTGAGGCAACCGAAATACCTATCGACAAAAATTATTAAAAATGAAGAATTATAATTCGACAATGTAACTCAAATTGTAGTGCATTATAAATATTCTATGATATTTAATCTGCTCTAATATAGTTTGAAGAAGCGTGTGCATACGAATTTTAGTTTTAATTTTTAGTTCGAAAATTCTAGAACTTGAACGATAAATTGAAGTGTAGTTACGTTAATTCAGAATTGATTGTCGATAGCTATTCCGATTGTTTTCTTATAATAAGCCTACAAATAGTCGGTAACTTCAAAGATTCAGGGATTAAGAAAACGAGAAACTCAGAGAAATAGGAAACCGTAGACTTCGGTGATGTAACATATTAAATTCGAAAAGTCAAATAGGTGTCGCCAAATTTCAAGTGGTGATGATGACTAGTTTTCCAAGTATGGTTTCCTTGGTCCCCTTGACCATACGAAAAGTATTAATTATATTCATTCATTTAATCATAAAACTCTTATATTTGTCAGTATGTGCACATGTAGAACATTAAGCTAAAGATAATTGTATTCAAACATATTTGCCAAAAAAAAGAGACAATATGATTACTTAGGAATCTTAGAGCTCACCTCTTAAATTCCACTAAATCTTATGTAGAATAGAGATAGATAACAAGAAGAAAGAAAACTCATGAACGATACAAGACTAGGAAAAAGGTCTCAGATAACCCCAGCGATGATTTAATACTCTGTACAGCTAGCTAGCTAGAGGAACGTTGATAACAAAGAAGGCCTATGATCGATTTTTGCAAATTCTTGCCTATCTGCATTATACAGAATTACTGTTCCAAAGTATTATATCAAAATCGGTACAAAAAAGCTGTATGTACAATAATTATGTTTGATAGGTATCAGTTATTTAATTTAAAAAATACGGTACATATAGAATTTTTCTGCATCCGATTTTAATTTTAAAGCTATTTATAAAATCCATATATTGTAATTACGTTCCGTCAGCTAAAACAGACATGTATAACATTAGCAGACATAGATATGATATAATTATGTAAGCAAACAGATTGTGTATTTATACAGATTGATCAATGCACAAACCACTGCCAGAACAAAGAGATTGTCCTTGCAGTCCAATTTGGGAACTGCGCATGCTCCGATTACTTTACCTCCTTCGGGATGCATCAGTCCCTTCTTCCCTCTCGCGTGCAAGCCCTCATCATCCCCTAACTACCACCCTTTCCTCCCAAAATATTCCCTTCAATTTAGGGCCCCACTGTGCCTACTTGCACTAGCATACTTTGCGATTATCATGTTATACCTTGGTTACATGTAAAGCCTCGATTTCTTTGTTAATAATACTTGTGCGAAAAAACTTAATTTTATATCAATCTTCAATTACACTATATACTTAATATTTTCGACTGATGGTGCTTGATGGAAATTGATTTTAAATTCT
>JAGVSQ010014198.1:0-10728 GCA_022683975.1 Rhyacophila evoluta
ATCTTCAGGCTACATTATATGTGGGCGGTGAGCGAACATATAACATACTACCAAGTAATAGTAAGTGTTTTTCAAAATATTTTAATTAACATCATTTTAATAAGAAAAAATATGAAAATATAACTCACCTTATGAGTGTTTAATTATTTGAAACGTGAGTACTACGCAATAGGTTATTAAGAACGGCTAATTAGAAATGAAATAATTATAAATGTACCTTGATTATGAGCCAAGTTAATATTTTTGAGTGGTGTCTAATTTACTGACCAAAAGATCCTTTTACTGAAATAAAAATGTTCATATAAAATTTATACACAGAACAAAGGCAACAGAGGAAAATGATCGGGAAACATCACAAAGTTAACGTTTCCCTTGTCAAAAAAGACAGCTATCTAATGGCGTCTATCTTATGCTGCCTCAGGATTCGGAAGAATAGAATAACATAAATAATGTCTATTGCCTACCTGATGTAATATATTTAAAAACAAAAAATGTTCTCCTTGTAAAGAATTGTCTTCTCGATATCTCATCAATGTCAAATATCTTTCAACATATAGACATATTTAATATACATTTGATATGTAATGTTTTGCGAAAAAATACTTTTAGTTGAAATGGTGAAACCATAGCCTTTTAATTTAACTTCATTATTATAATAATAACATTAGTAGAAGTAAACCAATCTTTATGTTTATTATTTTATTCAAAATTCATTATTTTTACGTGGTTTTCCATTAAAATATCTCAAAAGTCTAGAGATTCAGAACGGATTCTTTACATTTACTGTATTTGAATGCATCAAACATTTTCTTGTAGATATTACATTTAAAATGTATAACATAACGATTGCAAAGTGTAAAATTGAAGTTTTAAAAACAATAGTCAAGCAATGTTACAATACAATTAAATAGATAAAATGTAACACGTCTGTAAATAACTCATTTGAATAACATATTACATCTTATGGGGAAAATCTTAAAACTTATCGTAAGATGTTGTAAATTTAACAAAATCATCTGAAATAAAATTTGACACTAAATATGTATTTTTATTTACCTCCACTTTTGGCTGGCGTTTTCCGATGCTTCGTCTGGTAGGTGACATAAAATTATAATATAAAAATCATAAAAAACATAAAATTCTAACAATATGCTCCATGTAAGAAGCGGATTTAAATGATGAATATATTGTAAGTAATATGCAAATTTTTAAATCTCTTTTTAAATCTATATGAAATAGGTGACTTAGTTTATCTTATTGAATAGTACACGATTGCTAGCATTAAAAAAAAAAAAAATATAAAGCAGTATGTAACACAACTTACTTACGCATAGTATAATATGTAATTATATAATTATAAAACAATTCAAAATGTTTGACGCATTCAAATACAGTGAATGTTATGACTACATTACGAAACTCTAGACTTTTGCGATATTATAATGGAAAACCACGTAAAAAATAATGGATTTTGAATTTTGAGCAAAATGAAAAAAAAAGATGAAATTCACTTCTACTTAAGATCATAAGGTTATGGTTTTACCAATTTTACTAAAGGTATTTTTTCGCGAAACATTAAAGAAGTACAAATAAAAATGTTTGTTCCACCGTTTCATGTCAGTACCCGTTGCGGGAACAACGCGCAAATCTATCACAGCGTTGAGTCCCTTGGGAGATACTTTTTCGCATGTTCTTTCCATTTTCGTGTGTTTTTGTTCCACGAACTGTCACGCCCAATCAACCGAGCTGGTATTCCAAACAATAATGTTCCACAAAAAAGGGAAACACTTAAGACACCTGGGGTCAATGTTCTTTATGCTTTTCGGCGCAACGATTTAAGACTTAATGTGAGCCATTAACATTTTTATAATTGCTATTTTATTGGGTTATTGCTTTAAGCATTTAAGTTGTGCTTTCCTTTTAACAAATTTCGGTAACTGTATCACAAAATATCGTTAGGTAAAGAACCATAACATTCACTCCAATATAAATTTTCAGTTTAAGCCAAATTTTCAGGAAAGCATCGAAATAGACCAGATTTATTTAGCTATAATTATGTATATAGCAATAATAAGTTTTTATCATGAAGTCATTTAATAATGGTAACCATAGGAATAAAGTCATAACAAGATAATACGACTAATAAATCAATGTTGTATATTAATAAGTCTGAAATTGAAAACAAAGTGAAAGCTCAGAGAGAAAAGGGTAAACATCCTTTCATTATTAGAGAATTAACGTCACATCAAAGACTTCCTGAATATTGGCCCATCGTAATTTACTTGTAACTTAAAACATATTTTTCTTTATAATATCGATGTGTTAAAGACGTTAATATATGTTAATAGACGCATACTCTTCCACGAACATATATTTATACACACAAATAAATTAAATGATTTTAATATAATTCATATAATTTATATTTTAATTACAATTTACAAGTAAAACTCAATCCTCGTGGTTAATTAGAGCAAATATACGATATTTATTTTTAGTTTTCTCTTTAAATAAAAACTTTGTATATATGATAATGCTTATTCAACTTAAGCTTTTGAGAAGACAACCTTCAATTTAGATCAATTTGAAAGTGCGTGATGGTATCCAATGAACTACTACAGTCAAAAATATTTGTACAGGGTATATTTAATTAAGTTTATTTAATTAAAGCAACTTTTATATTTAGTCCATGAAAGAAATAGGAAGTTATGAAAAATCGTTTCTAAATTATAATCTTTTTGACTTCATATTTATGGAATCTTTAGATTTAAAATGTAAATTTTAATGCAATACACTTAATAAAAGGTTTATCGTATGCAAAAGACATCATTGCAATTTAAGTGTTATGCATATGAATTAAAAACACCGATGTCTGAAATATATTTTGTTTCTTCTCATACATAACGAAAAAAAGAAAATTAGACTTCTTTTAGTTTCTACGTGAGACAAAACATGTGAGTAAAATTCTGCGTTTAATGAGGAAAACAATAGTATATACGGCTTAAAGTTATTAATTATAGAGTTTTTTTTTGTAGAAGACATTTTCGCAAATGGAAAACTGCTTCTTATGTGACACGCGAAGATTAAGAATGATAAATAAGAGATTTTGAATTGAAATCAATGAACACAATAAATTATCATCAAGTTCGAGTAACATAATATTAATTGGTCATCAAATTATTTTTAAATACTTAAGTATTTGGTAAAAAGAAGCAAATAAAACCGTAGTTGGAGAAAATGGAAAGTTGTGCAAGACTCGCAAAAAAGTAAATTTGAATATTTCTTGTATGTTGAACATGAAGTTTCCGCTAAGAGGTGAGTACATCAGTGGAATAGTTTTGATAGGCGTTCCAGGCCACCTTGGCATTGCATGCTGGCGCAATTGTTCTCCAACAGTTAGCATTTTCCTTTGTATTTATCTTCTTGGAACGAATTCCGTCGCAGTGTAACGACATGCGAGCGGGCGCTTTCTGAAAGTTAAAATGGCATGGCGCTCCAAAGAGAGCTTCTTTGTTGGAATATATTAAATATGACAAAATTAAATGCATTAAAAATGTATATTAGTATACCAGTAAAAATAAATTTGCGAAACAATTCTGAAGGCACACTTTTTATCCAATTATGTATTAGTTACTGATAATACACATGATACTATTACAAGTGATTGGATATAATATTAATTTTTATTAATTATGAATAAATATAAATTTCCGAAATTTTACAATTTATTATGAATTCCTTATATTTTCAAAACAATCAACATCGTTATTAAATCTTTGTGTACGTCGCCACAATCGAAATGAATGTAGACAAATCAAAATATTTTTTATTACATATACGTAGTAACAAATTGAATTGTCCTTTTTTATTTTTATTCCATATAAAGAGTGCAATAATTTTCAAAAGATAAAGTTTATTTTGACAAAAATTTTCACGAGGATCAGGGTGGTTAGATAATTATCCATTTCAATAGGTATTATTTTATGCGTTTAAGTACATATTAAAAGTACTTACCGTAAGTAAGTTGTATCACTAGCCTAACGCGTTAAGCCGGTGACAGATTTTTTCAGGTGTTTTTTAAAACAAAAATAAAAAAAACTACATTTAATATCATGCTGAATTCAAAAAGAATATATGTGATTTAAAATTGTTTCGATTGACGATTTGCAAAACCGACATGACATATTGCGCATTGTAGTGGTTTCATTTTTTTTGTTTAAGTTTTAAATAAGTTATAATTGACAGTTCAAAATTTAAATCTATGCCCCTAAAACACCATGGAAAAATAATTTTAGTACATATAAGATTCAGTATTTAATAGAATGGACAGTATATATCCACAAAACAGCCGTTATATATTATTCGTGGAGTATTTTTTTGTATTCAAATATGATTACTTACATTACTATCAATCGCTAAAATACAATATTCTTTATTTAAAGTTATGAGTCACGTTGTAACGTAGCTTGCAGTTGTCGACTTGTAATGCATACGAACTAGATTATATTCTTGGAAAACCGCAGACAGGTAAATCCGCTTGTATAATCCTTTCCTTAGCGATATTTATTTACTTGTGAATAGTAAAGAGCCAACCATATTTGACTGCTTGTAATAAAATGTTTTATGACTATATTCACTGAGTTTCTTTTTACTTAATATTTGGGGAAAACAATAATCAAAATAATCGTAAGTAAAAAATATTTGAAATATTGAAATAATATAAAATATATCTTTTTAACATTTTATTTGCATGTTATTATTAGAAATATAGTATGATTTTATAATTTTAAATAGTAGTAATGACAAAAAGTATATTAATTAAAAATATGGTTTATTAAAAATAGAGTAAATTGTTTAAAAAAACGATAAAATTTCAGTTTTGCCATAAATTTCTCTTGATAAAAATAAAAGTAATATTAAAGTCAAACACATGTTGTGTATTAAATATAAAAAATTATAAATATATTTCCATATCTAATTATAATCAATTTAATAATACGATATTATAAATTTATATGTATTATAATAAGTTTACTTAATATATATGAACGGCATCTGCTAATTTCTATAAAAATATAATGGATAAAATATCTACCAAATTATAACTCTATGTTTAACTCACAAATGAAAAATCACTATTAAGCTAATGTAAATACAATTTTTTTTTTTATACCATGTTCGCTCCCAAAGTGGAGCGTATGGATCTCCACAATGCGAAGACGACTTGACAGATTATTTTTCACGAGAATCGTTTGTCAGACAATTGCTCAACCCAATGGGTATTTAGTCCTGCATTTTCAGATTTCGAAAATCCGACCAGATGAGGAATCGAAACCGCATTCTCCAGATCGCTAGGCGCACGCGCTACCAACTACGCTAACCGGGGAGAAATACAATTATCATTAAAAATACATTTTATATTATTTTGAAAATCATTTTATTTCTAATAATACCTACCTATCAAAGACTTTCCTTATCTAGCTGATATACTCATTAGGCATTACGATCAGCAAAGTAATTTAATATTCTATACCTCCCTGCTGGGTAATGTTGTATTGGTTTGATTTAGAAATATAGCTCGATTGGAAGATCCTATAAGTTGTTGATTCATTAATTTGTTTAATTGTTTATATATTTATATGCTGTATGACTCAATTTTAATCCTGTATAAATCATTTTCAAAAGAGTAACTGTGTTATATATTATGCATGCATAAATCAATGTCGAGTTTTTAGTCGAGTAACAATGTTTTTAAAGGAACAAACACCAAAATTCACCAACAAGTATGAGATATGAGACATGAATATAATTAATTAAGATTATTACCAAGACTGAACAAATCAATTTAGATCGGTTTTATCTTGCGTATTATTATTACTATTCTCATCATAAATAAATATTTTTTTCGATATGGCTTACTTATTAAAAAAAAATTGTGTAATATATTTTTTCTCACGCGACCTCTCCCCTATGTAAGAAACAAAAATAAAATATTAAATTAACTGTCATAGTAATTGTTCCCATAATTAATGTCTGTTTGGAGTTCTTTGGCCTATATTATACCGCATAACTAATAACAAAAAAAAAACATTCATGTCGAAAGGGCGTGATTCCTTAAAATATATTTCCATTGCATGCCCACAACTATTAAATGTCTTCGTATTTATTTATACTATAAAAGCATGCTCTGGGCTTCGAACAAAAAGTGTATGTTATATTATTCTTTTCTGACATTTTCCAAGCGCAAAGTTTACGATAATGCTCTTGGTGTCCTCCTCTATAAAGTATGTGATAAGTATAAAACACTTGGTGTCACATAATGACAGTATTTCAGACTTAAATATTCCGGTGCACACAGTGACGTTCATAGGCGAACCAACATCCGCACTATATTTAGTCATTCATAATTAGAATTAAAATTAAAACAACTATTTTTATCATGCTCTATAAAAATGTGAAAAGCTGCGATAGTATCCAAATAAAGGATCGTTTATCCAGTTAGTATACAATACTGTATTAGAAAAAATACGACAACAATATTAAAATCCCGATGTCTCATGCTTAAGCTTATGCACTTACCAGGTAGACCAATCCATAAACAAATTATTATAACAAATGATAATATTATATACAAAAGCTTCAGCTTTAAGGAAAACTGTAACAAATATATATACAACAAGGCAAAATAAATAAATTAAAAAATGCGTGTTTTTTGTAAAATCTGTTGTTTATCAACCATTTAATATATAAATGAAAAAATGCCGATCCTACGATTCTAGGTTACAAGTAATTTATGAGTGGACTTTTTTATCTATTTGACCAAGACGGTTGGTAGTGTAAAAAACACGCCTAACTAAAAATTGAAGAAAAATACTAGTTATAAATATTGTGACATTATTTTCCATTTACTATTTGAAAATAATTGAAGACTGTTAAAGTAATTTGACTTTGGCAAAGAGAAAAACCTTTTTTCGATGGTCCCGTGTTAAATTACGGCATAATTTGTAATTTCTATTGGAAGTTGACTTTTTAATAAAGACGATTTTCTCATAATTATAAACAATTATTGGTTTTTTTTATTAGTTGTTTGTCGTATTGCTTTAATTGATAGGCTGAAAGAGTATCATATTCTGGAGGTATAAGTAAGTTTATATGAATATATTTAAAGTTACTTTTTATGAATTTAATAAGGACAATCAATATAACTTTTATTTATATTTAAGGCTAACTTGTTTCAGGACATCACTGAGTAGACACGGGAAGCCGCCTGCCGTTTTCGTCTACGACAGGTCTCCGTCGTCTCTACGATACACCAATCGAAGAGTTTTACTTTGTAAAAAACTAATGGAGAGCCATTAAATAAGCTTATACTAAAATTTATGGTCATATATTTTTACTCAACTTTAAAACTAAGCTTATTGAAGTCATAAACTATCATAATGCGTATTGATCGGCAGTTTAATAAATATTATCTTAGAATTTATCGGGAAATGCTACTTTAACGTATATGTTCTTTATTTTTTGTTTACATTAATTTATAACAAACAATAAGCTTTGTAAATTGTTGGTCATTGTATTTATATTTATTATTAATATTTGATTAGGGGGTTATTGACAAACTGTGCAACGTTTTTTACTAAAACCACATCAATTTTAAGTGCAATATTATGAGTTTCATATTGAGAGTATAAGAAATAAGTGTGTATAAAACGTATAAGATAGGCATAAAATAATATTTATAATTATATTAAAAATTGGACAAGAATAAATAATATAAAAATACTATGCAGTAGACATACGTTAATTATGATATTAAAAATGAAAAATTACAAAGTTTCTATACGTTTGAACGATATTTGTCTTCGATATGGAAATTAAAATGATAATTCTAAAATAAATGGCATTTTGAATGATTTTTTTTATCCAAAATAATTAATTTCAAAAAAAAGTCACCATATATTTATTTCAAGTATAATTGGTATTGCGAAATTTTGAATACGTTTATAACTGAAAAAAACCTTCATTTTATTATTAAAAATTGCAAAATATTGTATAAAAAGAATCAAAAAGATTGAGATTTTCATTGGTATTTGTATTTGTTTTGAATCAAAACCTCCAATTTAAACTAATAGCAAATTTATCTTAAATAAATACACCTACAGTATTATACATATTTGTATATCTTAATCCATTGTGTTTTATTTTAGTAAAAATTAATGAAAATTGAACATTGTTCTTATTTATAATCAAACAGGTGTGCGAAATATAAATTTCCTTTGTTGAAACTAACAAAACGTTGCTTAAATAAAAGTTTGCATGATAAATAATCGAAAGCAGTACTAATTCAATAAACATTCCTTTTTATTACGAATAACGAGCGGAGATTTGTAAGGTATTTTAATGCAGCCATTTCGAATAAACTTTAAATGTCACATTTCATTACTCTTTCCACATTAGAATACTTTGATTCCCCTCCCATTTTCAGCGTGATTTCCGGTCATAAAAAAACAAAAGAAACGCACGTGCTGAAGAAATAATATATAGAAATGACTAGGTAACCAGTTTAATCACTTAAAGTGCAAATGACTTTCCTCATAAAAAGTAACGTTAAATGTAAGGCGCTATGTTCCGCATAAAAACACTTCATAAAGCACACTGAAAAACATAAAAAATATCGTCCAAAGCTGAATATTAAAAGGTCATATAATAATTTTCACTCGGTTTCATGTTACGCGTAATGTTTAAGAGAAGCTGCTTTAAAGCTGATATATCTCTAAGTCATAAAGACTCTTAATTAATTCACGTTGGAGCATCTGGTGGAATAAATTTGTGAATAAAGAATTTCTACTGATAAATTAAAAAAATATATGACACTATTTCGATCAGTGATTCCCAAATTTTTTTTGTGCTTCAAACCCCTAAATTAAATAATAATAATCGGAATTCGACATAATTTCTATAAATTTCTACTTTCGTACATTCGTTCAAGATTATGTTTTTAGTTGTATTTTTTTTTTATTTATCTCGCCTATCTTTTCCGCTTTTTTCAGTCTTGCCCTATCATGAAATTTCTATTCTTGTACATTTCGTACCTAATAGGCGGTAAAAAATGTGAATTTGTCATAAACTTTTGCGGACCTTCCAACGTTGTCCACGGATCCCCAAATTAATTTAACGTTGCCATAAGCCCCTGGGGTCAACACAGACCACTTTGGAAATCTCTGATTTGGATCAATGGATTTAGATATGTGATTTTAAGTGAACTAAACCAAAAAAGCGATAAAACTACATGTATGCTCTGAGGGCATATGTATTTCAATGCAAAATATTGAGAGAATGGGTTAAAAAAAGCTTACGAGTAATCTTGGTGAAAAATTTCACGATGTACATATGCCAACAATTTTTGTACGTAAAAAAAAAAGCACGTCGTTACAAACTTGGAATGGTATATTTACACTTATTTAATGGTATACGCAGCACGTGGGTATCCATTATGTGAAAAAAATTCGCTCCAATATGCTAGTTGTCAACTAATTAATTGCTCAGTTTATTGTATGCCTCAGTCCATTTGAAAAATAGACTTTAAACCTATTCCATTATTAAACTAAAACTCTTTAACGCCATTTTTATCAATGAGTGTGCAATTTTATCCATTAGGCTAGGTAAATAATGGAAGTATCTTCATGCAAATATATTTTGCAGAAAATATTAAAGACTTAAAATTATTTATATTATAGTTACCCTGTATCATCGAGTCAACGAAAATACGACTTGGATTTTTAATGTATTGAAAAATAAGAATGCATGACTTCAGCGATTGCCAACGAATTGATATCGATCAATTTATGTTTGCTTGTGGTTCATCCCAAAAATTTATTAAAATAATACTTGTACGCTTAAGCCTAGCTTTATTATAATTTTACGTATTTATAAAATATATTATTTTATTCATGCATTCTTTTTGAATTTTTATGTCATATCTATTTACATTATATATTTAAAAATAAATTTTGAACGATAGCAACCACATATATTATACATCTAAACATATATGGATTTTTTTATCTGTATAGATGATAATAACCTTAAACCGGTTAGTTGGTCATCCCTGTGTTAAAGGATTGTATAGCAGTCTACTTGTACTATAATGTATCAAAATAGTTCAAAAATAAATTCCCGGTAAAGGAACTATAAAATGTTTTCTCTATTCAAATCTCGTTGCTTCAAATGCTTGACATGTTATAAAGAAACCTGTCACGCTATTTTATAATAGAAATTCTTCGGTAAATTACATACGTGCTTATATTATAGGCACGTATTTAGGCATTACATACGAGTCTATAACAATTTGAGAAAAGGTTATTTCTTCAATAGTATCAAGCTTTCAACTGTATATATTTGTGTATTTTTTTTATACCATATTTGCTCCCAACATGGAGCATATGGATCTACAGAGTGGGTAGATATCCACTCTGAAATAGGAGTATATGGATCTCTGCAATGTGAAGACGTCTTGACAGATTATTTTTCTCGATAATTGTTTATCAGACAATTAATCAACCCAATAGGCATCCAAGTCCTGCATTTTCCAGATTTCTAAAAATTTGACAGATGTTTGAACCCGCATACCCCGGATTGCTAGGTGCGCACGCTACCAATTACGCTACCGGGGAGATTTTGAAAGTCTGCTTAGGTGCTTTATTGTTTATATAAATATTTTATTTAAAT
>JAGVSQ010014199.1:0-10728 GCA_022683975.1 Rhyacophila evoluta
AACAGTGATCTCACATATGGAAGTTTACCAGTTTTAAATAATTCAGAATTTGCATTTATTAACTTTTAAGATCAAATTTATTATTTTTTAATAAATAAAAGAGCAAACCTTTTAAGAGAAAAATATAATTTATTATAAATTATACAAATACTATCATTTTCTAACATTAATTAAGCAATGTGATTACATCATCTAACAATTTACTCAGTACTAAGTTCAAATTTACAAAAAAAGTAATAAAATATATCGAATAATATTGGTTTTAATCAGTTTATGCTTAGTGCCAAATAGAACTTATCCGATAATCACATACATTCAAGTAACTGAGCTTGCAGTTAAATTTCTATCGAGTTACCGTAGTTGACTGTGTGATAGTTTAAACCAAATACTGGAAGGGAGGTAGTTTGATTTTGCGAGAAACTCGGAGATAAAAGATCGGACCAGGCAGTCCATTATTACGTTAAAAGCCATATAAAGATTCTGGAACTGGCGGATACATAATACATGCCGCGGATGCCTCAAAAAAACTCTAATCTTCTTTCCTCTTCTTCTAATCGTCCGACACAGAATTTGGACTTACTGGAATGCTAAATTGGTCTACAGGATACAACACAACTGGTAGATAAAACATGATTTAAAAAACGTCACGTGGTGATCATATACTTTAATTAGTGAACCGATATAGAAAATAAGAAAAATGTTTAAATTGAAAAAAAATGGTAATATACAATAAAATGCGCTATACAAGGGGGGGGACACCACATGCATTTACAATACACTCGGATTTCAATAAAGTTTTACAACCACTAACTAATTCATCAATGGCTCAGTCAGTATTCGTGCTCAATTGTCCCAACGTGTTCATTAATTAGCAAATAATCAATAATGGAACAAAGCTCGAGTCTACACTATCAACGCATTATGAGACGCCGTTATGTAGTCTTTCGTGTTATGTAAAATATTATAGAATTCGTTCGAAGTCGTTTCGTAAATCTTTGTATTTTTACTCGATTTATTTACAATCATATTATATTGAATATCACAGATGTATGACAAATAATAGTTAGCTTTGATTGCAATTATAAAATATTTAGACAGGGAACAAAACGAAAGTTTTTCATACATATCGTCAATCTTTATTATACCTTCCTTAGTGAAGTATCTTAAATTTTCAATTATCAATACAAATAAAGCCTGATTAACGTTCAACTGCTTTGCTTTTTTGTATGTATTAGTATTTTATCAATATGTAATTACAAACGATTGCCAGAATATAGACTTTAATTTCCCGAGTTTCTTTATTTGCGATAATACTCTTTGCAAATGGAACGCATTGCAAAATGGCAACATTCAGTCTATCTCCGAGGAACAAATGGCCGGAAGGACGTGTTCCCTGGAGAGACGTCCCTACCTTTCACAGTCTCTAATAATAAAACAAAGCACTATACACACATTACGTAATATTCTCCACGGGTTTTCACCCGAACGGATATTTACGAATGCTAATAAATTCACTAAAAATAGAAATGAAATGTTCGTAGACATAACCTGCTAAATACAATAAAACATTTCAACATTATTTGGAAAAAGTCATCTTCAATCGTATTATGCAACAATGCAAAAAAATCTATCGAGCATAATATTTGTTATTGATTGTTACGAGACCTTACACTATGTTATATGGTAAGAAAAACCACTTATAATTGTAAAACTTCACCTAAAGATATTTTTATAGTTTAGAAGTTTTTACGAAGATCATTCCACTATAATTCGCTCAACTCATTGGATCTACATAATATGTAGATAACTAAGCAATATTTTGTTTCTTACTAGAAAAAATTATGGCAATCTTATAAATTTTCAGTCAATTGTGAAAATATGACTTCTGTATCAATGAATCAATGAATGAATGTAGCAATTATGTGACTATATTTAAGGTAAATTAAAATCATGGATAGCATACTTAAACCAAATAGTTTTTATTGTTTGTTGGGATAAGATAAATATTATTTAAATATTCTATTCGTATATACTGTCATAATAAAATTTTCATAATTATATGTTTGTAAAACAATATCAAGGCAATCAACAATTTAAAATAAAATATACTTGTTCAGAGAATTAATTTGTTTTATCTCCAAAAGGCGTCATCTAAAATGTAATTATTTCTTTAAAGTGCAAGACGATGTTTCTTGCCAGTTCGTGGAATTCTTTGTTGGCAAACTGGAGTTCGTAGAAGAAGCTCACATAAATACCCACGCGGCTATTTAAGTTGAGGAAACCGCGCAAAAAGAACAAATTAATGTACGTGGAATATAAAGGAAACCTCGCACTCACCGCAACTCTCAAGAACGTTCCCAAACTATCGTCGAGGTATGTATACAAGAATGCGGCACGCAATAACATAACTTATAACGTATACATGTTACTATTATAATATTATATATTCTCACCATATGCACTATACAGGGATAACGGGATAGTTTCACTTGAGTTCGTGGCAAACTAAGTCTCAATATAATTTTAATAATGAAAAATAATTGAATTTATAAGGTAGTTTATATTTACTGCCGGGAAATTCTCGTCAAATTAAGTAGATCGCTTCTTATTATCAAAGCTTTGGGACACGCCCGATTAAGACAAGGCTTAAGGATAGGGATGACTTTTAGAAATTTATTATACTGACAGTGACATTATTAAGCTTAAATGATATTTTTGGCGCATTTTTAAATACACTAAATATTCTAATACTAGCCAAACGTAACTTATTATTGAGTTTTCATTTTAAATAATAACAATCGTCGTAATTCCCATGTGAATACAGAAAAATATGTGTAGGTTAGTTTTAGTCCGCGCATCTGTCATACTTATTATGATAGAGAGCCCTCACATATTCTTATTTTAAAAATTGTATGCCAAAGTTTCTAAATATCGAATGGATGACGTTGCACATTCAATAATTACCCTTTAAAAGAATTCAAATTTATTAAGGAACAAAATACATGACCGAAATTTGCAACATAAAATACAGTACCTTCCCTAGTAGCATACATAGGAGCGCGGCTTTTCGCCCCGGACGGCATATATTCTGTGGCAATTTTTCTTTATATATATATCTATAATTAATAATATTATAACATTGTAATCCACAGAATCAATGATTATAATAAGTATGCAATATGTTTTATTGATTTATAAAGGGCAGCAAAATAAATATAAAATAACACGGGCAAATTAGGTTAATTACAAATAAAAAAAACTTAGGTGAGGTAAGTTTAGGTAAGAAATAAATTAAATTAAATAATACTGGAAGAATAATACGAACGCGAACGAAGAACGAAAGAAATAAATATTAAATAAGCCATAATAAGAGTTAGAATTTAAGCGCTTAATTGATCGGATTTCTGAGCTTAATTGGAAATTGAGTGGCGTCACATAAAAGAAAAGATAACTTGCAGAAAAAAATTCGCCCTGCTTTGTATAATATCACTGCCTTCTTTATCTGTGAGTATTAAATCTCTCTCTGGGAATGAAACGTAAACACTGACGTCACTGTAGATATAGTAGGATAACGTAGACGTAGGTGATATTATATTAGTTACTGTTGGATGAAAACGTAGCAAGTGTGGCAATTAAATTGAGATACAACCTAAGCGTCGTCACTCACCCTATAACGTAGGTTAGCGCGTTGCGCGATCGATTTATCACGGATGTCTGATGAAGAGAAATTCACGTGTAACTTATTCTAGATCAATATACTCGTATGTATTATATGATTAATTACCGTAGTTACACATACATTTTAATATAGAACTGTAAACCTTTATGGATTGAGCAATCGACAGATTTTTATCAGATAAGTAAGTCTTCATATTGCAGAGACACATTTACAAGCATACAAAGTTACAATTAAATTATTTCTTAATTTATATCATCGGCATGCTAAACAACCCATTCTTGTTCATTAAATATCGACTACGGAAAGGAAAACGAACTATTTTAAGGAATGAAAATTTACGGGAGGTACAAAAAACAATTATTTAATTATTTTGGGCCAAACTCAAAATATTAAATAGATACAACCTTAAAGTGCATGAATACTAAAATTGGTGCTTTATTCATGCAATCTGATATAAATTTAAAATGTTATTTAAGAAAACCTTACAAAATTGATGTGGTGGAAGTCTTTTTTCCTAGTTTATCAAAGACTCTTTTTTTCAAACATAAAAGCTAAATTTAGATTCTAATTCGGTATTTGCTGCTTACATCCTTTTGACAAATAATATACATTTTCACTATCGAAAAAAACTTTTTTTGGGGTTACGTTCTTTTTCCTTTCTATTCTCAATGTACGTACAAAAGAAATTGATATTTTTATTAAAATTTATTTAGAATATACCATAGGTCCATTGAAAAAACGTTTATGAATCATCGAGAATTGCAGGCTCGAGTCCTGTGACCAAAAGAAAATCATGTTTTAAAAATTATATTTTTTAATATAGTATTTGTACCTAACACGTTCGAAGAATAATGCAGTGAAGACTTTTTTATTAAAATTTAGAGATATTTTAGCTAAATATATTTTCAACCTACAACCGCAATCAAATGAGCTTTTTTGATTTAGTAATCGTAATCGATTTGTAAATATTCATGTTGGATATTCACATTAAATGGGTATACGAAATCTATAATCATACACAAAAAATTTCACTTTCAATTTGACTTTATATTTACAAAAAATGTCAATTTTCCATTTGATCGTTATTTTTTTCATTGTATTGGAGGGTTTTAATTAATTTTAAAATACGCTTTTGACAATGCTGGTTTTGTGCATCGCCACAATACTTCAAAATTGCTGCGTATTTCAAATTTTACCCTCTTTTAATTAACTAATTTTCCAAAAATCGTGCTTGATTGAATCTACAAACATTCTTTCAAATTCGAATTTTAAAAATGGTTGCTTATTTGTATTTTCGTGATGCTTATTTTATTGGTATACATATAGGGTGCGCTTTATGTCCCAGGCCGATGGAAAAGTTTCTTGTAAAATTTACATCGTAGCACAAGCCATGTGTGATGTGTCATCGTTCTGTTATAACCACGTGTGCTGTAGGCATTCAATTCAGGCACAAGAAAGTTTACCATCATGTCACGATAGCATTTTCAAACAGATATGGCCCAATAATTCCGCCGGCTTAAATGATGCACCACTTTATGAGAGTCCAATGGTAGTTGCTATATCTGTGGGTAAGTTCAGTGCCCCAATAGTGGTAGTTCTGGTTATTAGCAAAACCAGCCAACTCGGAATATGCCTCATCGCTTATGATGAATTTTTAAACATTTATTTAAAAACTTATTTAATAAAATTTATAACAATTATTTAAATAAAATGTTTTAATAATTTCAACAGATTACCACGGCGTTAGATGTTATATAATACATGTTTATTTACGACTATCTACAACTATCAAATATAAACTGACAAATGACAGCCAAATCAAAATGATGGCTAAACAAAATCTTAATTAAATCTTAATTAAAATCAAAATTTTATTAAAATTTCATCGAAAATGCATTCATGACTATCAAATTCATTGAACATCTTCCGCAGTCAAATAATTAAAATTCAAAATTATAATATATTAATTAAATTTTTGTTAATTCGCTTAAATTGCCAAAGGCCAGTGTCCCGCATATCAATATCCGTAAACTGTTTTTGTATGACATAAGGCATGTAAATGTATATAATCGCCGCTTTAAAGGTAAATCTCATCAACTGCATTTTTATAGTTTTGAGATATTGAGGTTTTAAGAAATATATTTTTTGCGATATAAAATACGTTTCTTAAGTTAAACTCTTCTGTTTTTTTTCTCCGTTAATATGTAGGATAGCTATCGTCAAACTTATTGCTGCAAATGATTGGCCTTGTAAAAATTAGTGGATTTATCAAAAAAAGTCATTTTGGCCAAAAATGCACTTAATGAGTTTTACCTTTATAGGGACGTTATGTGAAATTTGAAAGTTGACTCATAAATAATAATCAATAACGTATTGCTCAACATAATTTTTAAATTTTTAAAAAATCCATCCATCACTCAGCCTTAGTCAGTAATATCATTACTCGACCTTTTGTTCAAATAAAATTGTATACATATCCAAATTTGATTTGGATAAGATGTCAGCAATATTTCTAATGGATATTGTCGATTTCACAAATCGTTTATCTTTAATAATACAAAAAAATCCCCCGGGTGAAGAGCTCTACCTTTTTCCGAAATTATACTGTTCAGTGGCATACGAAATAAATTTTATTAATCTTATGGTTTTTTCTTTTACCGTGTCCGCTCCAAAAGCAGAGCGTACGCATCCCAACGGTATGGACACAACCATTCCAGATATAGAATCAGATTATATAGATCTTCGAACTGTTAAGTATTATTTTGATAGATTTTTTTCTCGGTAATTGATTGTCAGCCAATTAATCGATCCAATGAGTATTCAGTCCTACATCTTTATATTTTTATCATAAAATATATGTGTTAAGTAATAAATGTTAAATATTAAACATTATAATAATATTATCATAAAAAAGCCATTATTTATAAAATAATGAAAATCAAAAACGCATTATAGGATTTGAATTATTCACTGACATATAAAACTTGAATAAATAGCTACATGGTAATTAAATTTAAAAAATAATTTACGTATCTATCATTTCTTTCTGTATTTTTTTGTTTCGGCCCATTTTGACATTACGCGGGTATACATTGGCGTTTGAACCGTACTTCATAGTTGTTTCAAGATAAATATTTGCTTGCCATAGACTAATATTTTACCTCATCTTTAATTCTATCTATCAACATCTTCTAGTACCAATTTTATACGGTCCATCTAATTTAGGTCATATAAAAATACAGAGTTTGAATTTCTCATCTTTAAATCAAACTAAATGAAAATAATTTTATTGATAAAACCGGAAAAAAATATTTTAGAATGCTGTTAATTAATATTAGAAAATATTATTTTCACTTTATACGGTGTATTTACCCTTCTTTCGGAATAATAATATCACGCCATTGAATCGAGCCCCGGGAAATCCCTTATTTTTATTCCAAACATTGATGGAAACGGAAACACATTTTTGGAGGTCTGAAGGACTGTTTGCTTTTAATTTTACATTTTGAGGGAAATATTCCGGGAAAGGCCGCCTCGTGAAATAATAATTTTGATTGTTTCACCTCGTAAAGGCAGAGGAAATAATATCTAGTCTTAACTGAATTGTTACTGGTATTACTAATACAGAGATTAATATTTATCAAATGAGTTTTGATATTTATAAACATAATAAATATCAAAAAAATTAATAAACCATAAACTGCTCTTATAATATTCATATTTTTTTGAAGAATTTTATAATCACTGAAAATAAATCAATAAATATGAATATAAATACAAAATTTGACATATTTGTTTAAAAATCAACAGTAAAACAAAAAATGGATAATCTCATTTTATATAGTATTGTGATGATCTAGCTTTGGAAATATTTTACTAATTAACGAATTTTGAACCACTTAACATCTTTATCATTTAAATTAAATCTGTTTGTTCAACCGATTATACGCAAAGTGAAAAATAAATCAATAAAAATGACATTAAATATTATTGCATTACTTTATTAAATTTAAAAAATCTCATATCTTTCTCCCATTTCAATTTTTGTTACAGATACTAAAAAATAAACAAAATGCGTCTGTGTTCACTAAGTACTTATCATATAAAATAAAGCGTTGGCAAAGAGTGAGTTGCCGAAAAGTTAAGCCAAAGTGAAACTGTGCACACAAGCTGTTTAAAATTACAAAACCACACGCCAACTCACTGTTCGTCCAGGCCGGAAAACTGAACGCGGTACCCAAGGCGGACGTCTATGTCCAACCTATAAGTAAAGCAAAAACAAAATGATTTTCGGGTCAAACATTTAAGTATCTTACTGAAGGCCGATGGCTTCCATATGCCTTGGTCGTCGAGTTATTCGGGGACGCCAACTGACTACGATCTCTCACCGAATTGGAAAATTCTACAATCATTACAAATTGCACATGTGTATTGATTTAAAAATTTGCTCGACGACCTTTTCTTTTATTTCATTTCAAGTATTTCTACAAATACAACGGGCACAATTAATTAACATGATTCAACATTTTAACGTTGATAATCAACGTATTTTAATTACACGTAAAAAAAATTGTAAAAGTATATTTAAAAACTATATTCGTGAAAATGCTGATGCCATATTTTTTTTATTCCAGTTAAAAATATGCCTACAATTTTAACATTATAATGATCATCGCTTTTTAATTAAATTAAACATAATTCTTTATACGCAATATTTCTTCTCAATAAACAAAGCCTAATGAATTCATTCAATATTCGGTCTACATAATCACGAGTATCTTAAAATATCTATGGGCATTTAAAAATTAAAGCAAACAGATTTTTAGTGACTCTATCCTGATATAAATTACTCGATAAAAATACAGACAAAATCATGGATTCGGCATTACGTATACATCAAACGCGGTAGTACGGAATTTATTAGATTTCCGCACATTATACATGTGTTCATGACATACGACTTTTTGTAATTATAAATAAAATTCCACTCATGATTTAGAATTCAAAAAATATCACAAAAACTGCGTTCATCCATATTATATACCCCGTAATGTAACACTCCGTATGTCAATCATCCTTAGTCCGTCACTGTGTAAACAATACATTGTTAAAACTTAAAATGCTGCTGTCGTGTACGTGGTATGTATTTTATATTTTTGCTCCACCCGATCGCTAATTAAGGGGAAATGTAATTGTTTAGCTTGTGTTGCGTGTGTACCAGAAACAAAATTTAATAATGTAATCAAGTCCATGTTGACAGCCCTCTTTGTTAAATTACCCCACATTTTACGAGCTGCAATATTGTTTTAAAATATAATCATAATAGTGAAATTACTTGCATTCGTATTACTTTACTTGAATATATATGCCAAAGATTCGATATTAATAGAGCGCAATTACTAAAATGTAGATCGAACATTGAGTACGGTAATGATTTATTAATTTATAAATCAAATATATGGCTTGCGTCTTTTATATAGCTCTTATTTTATATATATAATCAAAGCGGATTCGGCTATCACCATTTTTAAATTGATGGCAAAAAATCAAAAAAAATACTCAGAATAATAATCTTAACATAATTTATGTGTGTTTAACAACACATTGATACGGTAAAAATACTTGTGGGATGCCATAAATAAGTTAGAAAAAACGTTGGCCTATATTTTGCATATCATATTTAAGTTGTCGGATACGGCTAAAATTTTCTGGGAAAACAATTTTCATATCATTTTCTTTCGGCCGTTCGCCGTTACCTGGAAGTAGTTTAATTATTTCTTAGTAAACGTATTTTCTGTTGCTTGGAACATCGTCATCACTCGAAACTTTAACTTTCGCAAGATAGAGGATCACTAACTTTACTTTGCTTTCTTGGAAGTAATACTTAAATAATACTCAGACTAGTAAGAATACTGTCGATAAAGTATTAATAATATTTAGTACTCAACGCACTATATTATCATATGTTTTATTATGTTCGTAGATTCATGGCAAATATATAAATATAAAAAAATATTATACGAAGTCAATTACAATGTAGATAAATAGATGGTTACGGTTTACATTATCGATTAAAACACTACTTTGTCTCTCTCTAACTCTAATGATATATTTTGGATAAGTGCACCATTAAATAGTGAGAAACTAATAATATTTGCAGGAAAACTTTCAAATTGCTTGTGCATAGCAAGAAACTACGATAATGCGGCACCTATCGGAAACTTCGGTGTTTATTATAATATGATCGTTAAAAACTTTTCGTGTCGTCGTTGGGTGATGCTTGGAAATATATTCAAATAATATAGTATATACGAGAAAAAAATTAAATTGCAATGAAGTTTAATCATGTCAAAATTATGCACTCGTATTATTGTAAATATCCTACAACTTCCTTCTTTTATCCTTAGTAGCTTAGATTTTGGCTTATTTTGGCTTAGAAGCCAAAACATCGTATGCTCATTATATAGATATCCGTATAATACATAAAAGTTATTGAAAGTTTATAATATATATAAGTAGCAGGGTGCAAAAAAACTTCTTTAATGTTTGAGGTAGCAACTATATTAGTTAACATATGTGTTATTATTTACACGTATTATTTCCCATATCACTCAGCCCAAAAATCAATTAGCTCCGATGTGTGGAGTTTCATTCTCCATATTTATTTACAAAACAGTTTATTTAATATCTGCTAAAAATAATGAATAAACTGGTAAATCAACGAAAAATCACATCGTCAAATGGCTTAGTAAAAATGACTTCAATCATTTTTCCTAGTTTATCATGTTTGGGTGTTTACATATACAGGAAATTTTGCTTTACATAAATATACGCAAGATAATTAAAAGTGTTTATATTAAATTTCAATTTGTTGTGAACTACTCTTTCTTATAAACACAGCCTTCGGACACCGTACCTATTAATTTAAGAAATAATTTGCTTTTAGTGATTCCTGGTGCGGTATCTTACTAAATCGTATTTTCTGAGCAAACGAAATTATTCTAAATTATTTAAAACTGGTAAACTTCCATATGTGAGATCACTGTTAG